>VZRR01005429.1:164902-285679 GCA_013398015.1 Oreocharis arfaki
CCTCCCCCCAACCGTCTCCCAAGGATGGATCATTCCCAGTGCCTTGTGACTATATACGCTTTGGTGGTTCTGCTGGGTCTCCGGCTAGAGCAGGGCGCCTGCCAGCACTATCTGCACATCCGACCGGCTCCCAGCGACAACTTGCCCTTGGTGGATCTAATCGAGCACCCGGACCCTATCTTTGACCCCAAGGAGAAGGATCTTAACGAGACCTTGCTGAGGAACCTCATGGGCGGACACTTCGACCCCAACTTCATGGCTGTTTCCTTGCCCGAGGACCGGCTCGGGGTGGACGATCTAAATGCGGCGGNAGTGGACGATCTAGCTGAGCTGGACTTGCTGCTCAGACAGAGACCCTCGGGAGCGATGCCCAGCGAAATCAAAGGGCTGGAGTTCTACGACGGGCTGCAGCCGGGCAAGAAGCACAGGCTGAGCAAGAAGCTGCGCAGGAAGCTGCAGATGTGGCTTTGGTCCCAGACCTTCTGCCCGGTCCTATACACGTGGAATGATCTCGGCAGCCGCTTTTGGCCCCGGTATGTCAAAGTGGGCAGCTGCTACAGTAAAAGGTCTTGTTCAGTCCCCGAAGGCATGGTTTGCAAACCTGCCAAGTCCGTGCATTTAACGATCCTGAGGTGGAGGTGCCAGCGCCGGGGCGGGCAGAGATGCACATGGATACCCATCCAGTACCCCATCATTTCGGAGTGTAAGTGCTCCTGCTAGGGCTGGCACTTCCCTTCGCGCCCCTTCTCCAGCGGACTCACGTGGACCTTTGCTGCAACAGAAATAAAAGACATTTGCTTTCTGGTTAACGTTGTAATGCACTGTAACGTGTAGGAGAATGTATATTGTGTGTATATATGGCACCGGTTTAATACACTATTAAAAGGTCAGTATTATACGTGAAATAATCAGCGTCTACTGTATTTTCAAGACTATTACCCTGATCGTTGCTAATGTATCTTCTTTTTTTTTTTGTTCGGTATTTATATTCCAGAGAGAAGTTGCTTCGCTTTGGCGAAGTAGGTTTTTTTGTTGGGTGGGGTTTTTTTTAATAAAAGGTTTAAAAAATACAAAGCAAACTTTTTAATAAGAAAACGTTTAAAGCTATTTTCCATTATTCGGAAAGCGTGTGTGAGGGTTTTACTTTTTTCCTTAGGGACTTTAGATTTAAAATAAAAATGAATAAACGCCTAGAGCACAATGTTATTGTAAATAGAGAGAACAGTTTGAATGACTTAATCCTATGTAAATGAAGAGTATCTGCTATTTATTCTTTATATCCTTGTAGTAAAGTGCAGTGCAGAATTAAAGTCAACCACTAAAACACGAGCCGTTTGGATTCTGTTTGCTTTTTGGTTTGGCCGCCGTCGGGGGGGCTTTCTTCTCTCTCCTCCTCGTTCTCCACGCTCAGCAGGACGTTTCGTGGTGGCAGGGGGAGGTGGGAACCTGCTCACGACTCTGTTAGAGGGGCTCTGCGGCATCTACACCGTCGGAGTGCCGCGGGCTCCGGCCCCGCAGGATGGGGGGCGGCAAGCGGGGGCGTCCCTCCGCTCCGCGCTGCGCTGTCCCCCGCGGAGCAGCGACCGCGAGCGCGCAGTCCCGGCGAGCTGGGTGTCAGCTGCTTGGGGATTTTTCTTTTAACCGCTTGACATTTCATTTACAACGGGACACGTGTCTTTCACACCTACCATTGTGGTGGGACACTGCTGAAACTTGACCCCTGGGCATTGAGGGGTTTCAGCGCAGACACGTTATTAGCCGGATCCTGGGACAGCCCCGCACACCGTCCCGTCCGGCCCGGCCCGGCCCGGTTAACTCTTTGGGCTCCCGCCCGCGCCGGGTCATCGCCACCCTGACGGGCTGCCCGGAGCTGCGGGGCTCGGAGACTGAACCCCCTCCCTCGAGCCTCCTCTCTCCAGGCAGCCTGGGGAGCACCGTGCTCTGCAGCCGGGAAACACCCACCTCTGCAGCCGCGGGAACACCGCGCTGTGCCGCCCGTGCTGCCGCGAGCTGCCCGAGCCCCGCCGCCGCCCGCTNCGGCGCTGCGGAACGGCCTGGCCCGGCCCGCGGGGGTGCGCGGGACCGCAGCTGTCCCGCGGCTCCGTCGGGACCCGGCCCAATTAGCGACGTGTTTGACTTTTACGTGCTGGGAGAGCCGACGCTTCGTATCTCATAGATACCAACTGCGAAAACAAACTCTCCACGTGTTCTTCAAAGGCTCCCTGACAGTGCAGGAAGCCTTTTCCTTATTTATCTCGGAGTCAAAAAACTCTTTTAATTTCTCCTCCAAAACTCGGAGGGAATCTATGCTAATCATTTTAAACCCGTGGGTCTTTCATGGAGACAAGCCAGCCCTGCTGTCTCTAACGCTTAGTTTGGTATCTCCGAATGCATATTTATTCCCTCGCTCAGTCTTTCGGTGCGTTTTACCGCCCGTCTCTTTGCTCTAATTTCAATAGTTTTGGGAGGGGGGCAGAAAATCAGATCTTGGGACATTTAGGGTATTCATTAACCTAGTGAAGAGGAACAGAGGCATTATTACTCACATAGAAGGCACCCTGCCCCCATGTCTATCTAAGGGTTCATTGTAAAAGGATTAAAAGTTAAAGACCTTCATCTTATGATTCTTTCATTTAATCTTCGTGGCGCCTGAAAGACATGCTGGATGGATGATCACATTTAAAATATTCCTAATGTCGGCTACCTTAGGACTCCAGGCAGGGCAAACAAACGTAATTTATTTCCAGAAGAAAGGCTATATTGAGATGTTTAAGTTTATGAACCACCATTACCATGTATATTTGTTAGGTTCTGACAAATACCCAAATAACATTAAAATCAGCCATTCATCACATATGAATTTATGCAAAACCCTGTATGCCTGGGGCCAATATTTTTTTAGACAGAGTTTCACTTGCAAAAAAAAAAGTTTATTTTAAAAAAAAAAAGCAAGAGTTTTTCATGACTGGTAAACACGAGAATTATGTGAACAGAAACTATTTCATGCTGGGATGGCAGCCAGGGACTCGGGAATGTCAACAAAAGTTCTCCAAAGGTTGAAAATGTCACTGGATTACAATACAAGGTCCTTTGCCCCATTAGCAAACTTTACTAAAGTCATATTCCCACTACTTAGCGAGGGGGCTCACCCAGTGATTTATCTGTCTGTGATCCCAGCAATGGGACAAACAAGAGACTTCATCTGGAAACCACCTCTGACTGCTGGCTTCAAGGTTTAAAAATTTTTCTGTGTGCAGAGCTGAGTATGTATTGGTGACTGTTATGTGAGTGTAAAAGAAGTGTGCTGTTAATGTAGTCTAAATATCTATCATCGTATCTGGCATAATTTTAATCCAAGGGTTATTGTCATCAGAGAGTCATGTGTACATACGTGTTTTCTCAACCAATAACACCCTGTTAATAAATTTACAAGAATATTTTGGGTTTTAAAAAGTCAAGTTTCACCATCCATAAGGCCCATGATTTTTTTAAAAAATAAATAGCTACATTTTGTCAGCTGGTAGAGCAAAAACAAACTCGTAGTTTCCACTGTTGTTTCTGGTCAGGTCCATTTTTTGGTTCTCCTGCCCTAGTGTTGAAATGTTTGGCTTGTAGTGGAAGTGTTTCAAGCCAAACAAATAAAATATCTTTCTGATGAATGTTTCTATGCAAATCTATTTAATATTAGATTTTGTAATATGTTTTTATAGCGAAATTGAATTATAGCTCTTTTAAATAGAAATCAATTCATAACACAGCCAGTTTTTCTTTGCTGATCTTTGTAGTGGCATCATAAGACCGCACAAAGATCACTATGGGGAAGAAATAAGGGAGAAGTTTAAAGTTTGCATTTAGTTACTCTGCAGATCCTTCTTTTGCAATTTTAGTGTCTTAAAGCATCATAATATGGGAATTTCAGTTCATTTCTGTGTCTGCCATAGGCTCAGATGAGTCATTTAACCTGTGTGCTGCAGTTCCTTGTGAGGAGCACAGGAATTCATCTTCTTTGTCACTGTAGTCAGTCTTTATCAGAATAATTTGTTCTCTCGCACCACGTGTTTACTCAAAATCTAGTAAAGTTAAGGCCCGGTGTTCAAGGGAGGTTCCTCAATGATACTGCATTTAGCATCCAAGCCATTGTTTTTTCAGTGCAGAGCAGTATTCTACGTATCATTCTCAAATGCTTTGTACTTCTGATTATCAGGAAAAACACATGGCTTTTAACTAAAGTCGTGATGATGGAGGCTAATTTGAAAGTGCTAAGAGGAACACAGTCAATAAAAGCAAAAAAGAGAAAACCAGAGTAGCTTGGCCAAACGTTTGTAATAAGCTCATTCAAAATTATTTCAGGTAGTGTGAAGAAAATGAACCAACCAGGAAACATTGCACATTAAAATGTTGTGTCCTCACATATGTACTTAACTGAAAAATATATTTGATTCCTTTTATCATTTTCAGAATGCCACCACAAAGATGAGTTCTTGAGATTGCATGAGGGCATTACAGAGTCACCACCAAAATAACCACAGCTAGAAATTAGAGTGGTAGTATTTGGATAAGTACTGGATAAGTTTTTCCTCTTCCAAAGTTTTAATAGAGAAATAATTTAGTAACATCAACACATTGAAAAAAATTCCCAGCTGTTCACCTCACTGGGCTGTGTTACATAAATGTAATCTGCACCACATTGGCTGGATCTTGGACACATTAAAGAGAAGATAGTCCAGCTTGGATATTTCCCAGGAATCTTGACTGAAAGTTGAAATAAATATAATGACATCATCATATACTATAACATCATAGCTTTCAAGGTGAGCCAAACCAAAGGTATGCTGGCAGGGGAAAGTTGCCACCTCGTAGATCCATGCTAGGAATAGATACGATACTCTCATCCAGCAGGGAGGAGAACAGCCATGCTCTTCCTGGAGTGCCCACAAGCATCTTGCAGTCTCTCTGTGCCTGCAGGTCCTGTGGGAGCCCTGCTGCACGTGGGAGCTGCAGAATCTGTGTCAATGCTCTCTTTTAAGAGAGCAGGTCCAGCAAATTTGAAGAGACCCTTTCATTCCCTCTTCCCTGCTCCCAGACCAAGCAAGAAGCTCCAATGGTTAAAAGGAACGGAATGAATACATTCACTTGAAACAACTATTGGAATGGTTCAGACAGGAATGGAAATATTCAGCAATCAACATTAAAGAATCTAAATCCTTGGAGGTGTTACTGCAGGATCAGGAGCTTACAGCCTCTTCGAGAAGCCTGGGTACCAGTGTATTACTGTTAAGTCCCCTGCAGCTTGTTCCCCGTCGGGAAAGCAGCTGCTCTGTGTGATGTACTTTTGAAGAGTCTGGGAGAAAAGCTACTGCAGAGAAATCTGCATGGGTGTAACATCACAGGGAGTCACTTTTCCCTGCTGAACTGTGGGACAGGAGTGCAGAGATGCCACAATTCAGCCTCTGACTCTTGGTGGATGGCTTAGATGGAAACCAGCTGAGAACAGATGTTCTGGGAGCTCACTGGTTGTAGTTCTGCCCTCTCCAGGGGTATATTCATGCTGCAATCGAGTGTCATTCTGAGTCAGCACTCAAGGCCAGACCAACCTGTGCGTGCACTGAGCCCCTGTCAGCCTGTGGATGTCCTGGAAAGCTGTGGAGCCATCCCTGTGGGGACCTCTGTGTGTGGGTGCTCATGTCTGAGAGCTACCAGCCAGCTGAAGGCAGCAGCACCGACCAAAGGCACACAGATGCTGGCACTGACTAGTCTGGAGTCTGCTCTTCACCTAAGGCAGACACTGCCCAGCATTCAAGTCTCTCCCATGGAGAATCCCAGAGTAGTCGCTGCATCAGATAATTCGTAACAGAGTTTGAAAATAGGTTTCACACTCCCTCCTTGTTGTTTTTTTCCCCTCATGAGAGGGGGAGTAGGCAAGGCTCCCATCACAAAGAACGTTACTCAGAACTAGAACAGATCTTAAGGCACAACACTAAAAACCTGTATGCAATGGAGAAGGACTGGGTGGCTCGAGGGATTGGTAATGGTATAAAGAGCTTTTCACCACTAGGCTTCTGGCTCTGATCCAGAGGTAGTAACTGAAAGCCACAGTCATCTGATGCCTGCAGAGTGGGTTCTGTAGAATGAGTTGTTGGTCTCTGCATAGATCCTACCAAGCAGGATCCAGATCACAAAGACACCGCCAGAACTGTCATGGTTGCAGGGATTCTCAATCCAAAGTGCAAAATGAAACAGGAATGAGAATGTTTGATCTATGTTTGTGGTTAGTAGCTTAGCAGTTTGTGATTGTGAACAGTATATTGTTGTTGGGTATTTTTTGTTTTGTGGGGAGGAGATTAATGTAGGAGAATATAACCAGTATAGCCCCTTGTATTGATATAACCCTAATAGTATTTTCCTTCTGGCACAGTAATATCTTTATTTTTGGCCCACACCTGGCTTGGATGCAAAGCCCTGGTCCAGAGGAAGATGCAGCAAACAGAAGGGCCAGACACTGCTGTATTAATTGAAGTGCCTCCTGCACTGAGTGGTGCAAATAACTTCATAATAGGTGCATCTTACACCTACCAGTGCAAATACCTTATTTACAGCAGCGCAACTTTCCAGGGCTCAGGTTAGAGGTTCCCCTTCCATAGGATTCCCAGTCATGCAGCTCTGAGCACATATTTCTCTGAACAAATTCAGAATATCCTTGCCAGGTTGCTGTGTTGTACCTGTGCAATAAAAAAATCCAGCACCTTTCTCAGCAATAAATAAGTTGAGTTTAACTTGAGGTATCAGCAAAAATAAGTACATAAAACCAATACATATTTATATAAGGTCCAGTGTAAACATCACTCCCCTATTTTAAAATGAACCTTCTGGTATTCCAAGCACTTCATAATATTGTCTGGGAGTGAAAAATGGACAGAAAATAATTTTCCCTCACTCCCTCTCCTAGTTTACTTTGGACATTTAGACGCTGCATATCTAGCCAGGTTTATTTTGCCTTTGCGTGGATTTGTTCCTCCAAGGGCATTCCATTGCTTTCACACAGCAACAGAATGTTGAATAATATTGCATAGATATATTGTAAACATGCATAAATTAGTAGAGAGATTTTATAGCCCAGTGAGATGAGTGGAAATACTACCTTTTAAAATCAAGTGGACTTACAAGTTCATCATGTCCTTTTGGAATAAGTGGGTAAAATTTTGTTTTGTAGGTAGTACTTGCACAATAAATGAGGTCATTGACCTGAACCGTGAAGCTCTTGTAAATAAGCCTCAGTTAGAACCGATGCCTAAATTAAATCTCAGTGGTGGCCTTAGAAACACCCAGGTATCTCTCTTCTCTCTCATTGTATCAGCTCCTGGCTTCATGAGGGTGTTAGGAGCCTCTTTTCCCCCAGCACTTTACTGAGTCTATGGCGGGTTGACCCTGGCAGACTCCAGTTGCCCACCAAAGCTGTTTTATCACTCGTCCGCTGGACCAGGGGAGAAAATACAACAAGAGGTTCTTGGGTCAAAATAAAGGCAGGGAGAAATCAGTCACCAATTACTGTAACAGTCTAAACAGACTAAGCTTGGGGAAATTTATTTATTTCCAATCAAATCATGGTACTGAGAAGTAAAACCAAATCTTAAAACACCTCCCCTCCACCCCTCCTTTCCATTATTCTTAAATGCTCTCCCGATTTTCCCTGCTTTCTCCCCACCAGCAGCACAGGGGGTTGGAAATGGGGGCTGGCGTCAGTTCATCACATGTCATCTCTGCTGCTCCTCCCTCTCAGTCTCCTTCCTCACACTCTTCCCTGCTCCAGGGTGGGCTCCTCTTTTCATGGGGCCAAAGGTCCTGTCAGCTCCAGCATGGGCTTCTCATAGGGACAGCCTTCCTCACCATGCTCTTCGCCAGGGTCTGCAGAGGAATCTCTGCTCCTGGAGGTGCCTGGAGCACCTCCTCCCCCTCCTTCTGCGCTGACCTGGGTGTCTGCAGAGTTGTTTCTCTCCAATATTCTCACTCCTCTCTCTGGCTGAAGCAGCTGGATTTTTTGTTTCCATTCTTAAATACCAGAGGCTCTCCCATCAGGGCTGATGGGCTCGGCCTTGGTCCACCTCGGAGCCGGCTGGAATTTGCTCTGTGGGCTCTTCTCACTGAAGGCACCCCTGTAGTCCCCCACGCCCAAACCTGGCCATGCAAAGCCAGCACCATTGTGTGTGTGCACAGTGTAGTTTCTAGTGAACTGGGAAGTCTAATAAAGCTCCCTGAGCACTACATGAAGAAGGCATTAAGGCTGGACCACCAGGTCGGGAATAGTTACACTGCCCTTAAGCTGTCTTCAAAAGTGCAGAGCATTCTGCTCTGAGCCAACAAAACCTTAAGCACAACTCAACCAAGGCTTCATAAGCACATCCTCAGAAGGACTGACTGCTCACCCCACGTGTCCATAAGTTCTCTCTTGGACCAGCTGAAACAGTCAGCACCCTGTACCAGAGTCCCGAGGGAACCAGGAGCAGCTTGGGTGTTCAGGGGAGGGCTGTTCTAACTAACCAGTAACAGCTGAGTGTTGTGGTTTGTATAAACTGTTTGCCATGTATGTGTGGCATGTGGCAGTAAATGAAACACTTACTTTAAAACTTATTGAAGTTCTTTCAGCAAAAAAATTAATGTGGGGTAGGCTTTTATGCATTGTTTCAAATGAAGCAGAGATTTATACACCTTATTATCCTAATTTTTTTCCAGACACTGCCCTGAAAATCTCTCATATCTTACGGGAAATCAAATATCAGAGATCACTTTTAATTTCCCATCTATGGTATGAACAAAAAAATGAGTAAGTCTAATGAAGTGGCATGTAGTCAAATGTTCAGACTGTAATCATCCACAAAATATTTAAAGCAATCTGAATGAAACTTTTCAGACAGCCAGACTAGGTTCCTCTTACTCCTAAGCTTCTCAGAGATGCCAACAGACTTTAAGGTTAACATTTTCAGTCCTGGGTGCACCTTGGGAGATTAGGCATCTTGTTCGATAAGATGACATCTGTGAGGGGAAAAACCTATGGTTTGAGTTTTTAGATGCAGAAATTCACCACTCTCAGTAGGACACCACGATAATACACCATGCTGTGAAAAACAGCAGATGTAGCTTTACTGCTGCATACAAGATTCTGTCTGATATGGTGAATTTTGTAGTTGGTTATAGTAAGGTTTTTCGGTTTTGGTTTTTTTTTTTCCAAAAGAGCTAAGAGATAAGACATGCACATTTTTTAAAATGGGGCATTTAGGTATATAACATTCCTAGGAGCTGCAAAAAACCCCATTTCCAAATCTTCTCACTCTAAAGTACTGAGAAAAAGACGGGGACTTAGAGTTTCTCACAGACAAGAGAAATCATAAAGCAAAATAATTGGATTCTAAGCCATGCCTTCTGCCAGGGTGGATTTGTAGGGGCAAAGGGAGGATGGAGGAAGAGGAGCTAAGGCAGCTTTACCCTCTCTTCACTTTTTTCCCTCCTCCTGCCTTCCACCAGCATGGGTGATGTTGTCACATGCTGAAGGAGTGGTTGAGTCCCCTCCATCCTCCATTTCACCTCTACATAGCCCCTGCATATGTGATGGATAAATATATTGACTTCAATACAGTTATTTTATGCTAAGCAAAGATCTTAATCTGTTTTTTAAAATATTAAGTATTTTCAGAGATCTCTTTTTCTATTTCTTATTGCCTAGATTCTTTCTGTCTTTGGTACAGTAATTACTTACCACTGAAATTTCTCTTTGCCTGTTATATTTTCCCAGAAGGTTGTCCTAATATTGTGATTAAAATATTTTTTTCCCAAATAGTAGGTGTTCTGTGAAATTGCACATTTTGTCTTGCAAGTTTAGCTTTGTGGAATTTCTTCTGCTTACTGCAAAAACAGAGCAAAACATGGACTTTAATGTTCATTACTGGGACAGCATATAGATTCATACAGTCCACTATACAGACAGCGTGGTCCAACCCCCCTAATTTCAATTGAAAACAAAATATGATTTTAAAAATTGGTGTAGTACTGAATGATAGATCTGAACCATGAGTATCTCCACTGTGAGTATTAAATAGCCCTATTACAAATCATCCCCAAATCTCCTCCTTCCTCAGATGCTCTTGAGCATCATTTCTGCAATGCCACTTGAAATGTGTGAGTCAAATATGTTACTTATTTTAAAGTATGCCTTCCCGCCTTACTGAGCAGTTCTATAGTTTATTCTGTAACCCTTGTCCCTCATCTTAGTATTTTGGATTCATAGGAGTGTTTCTGCTGTAAATTGCTCAGAATAGTTTAGGTTCTGTTAAAATAGTAAATGCTGCTGGCCCTACCTGTGCTGATTGTCTTAATAAGGTCAGTAAATTTATCTGCTGGTACAGGTGAGGAAAATATTTTAGCAGTTTTTCTGGGGCAAAAATGGTGACTCAGTGGCAGCGTAGCATTTTACAGATTCCCATCAGCTGAAAAATGTGACCACTTTGAGCTTTGAAAACAATAAACTATTTTTTAAAAATAAAATATTTTGTTCTGATCTTTTCCAGGTAATGCCTGTTGATTTTTTAACTTAGTAGGCTTGTTTTTCATTTTAGAAGTCCTCGTTCAATTCTGTCACAAAAATCCATTCCTCTGTAGCCTGCATAAACTGAAATCCCATTTCAATCAAAATTATACTCTGTAAGATGGAATAGGGCATTTTGTGTAATTCTGAGCCAGTATTTCTTACTTTCAGCTCACCAAAAATTTTGAAAATGTATTATTTTTTGTGAGCTCAGAGCATATATTTAAATTATTCACCAGGGCTGTGAGGAATGGAAAATTAGATTGTCTCAGAGCTCAAATCTGATGCCAGATCCACGGCTACAGTAAATCAGCGTAGCTGTGCTGGTATTGGGTGAGCTGGGTGGTTTTATGCCAGGAAGGAATCTATCTCCGTTTAAATATTTGGCTCAGTAGGAGTGTGTAGATGGACTCTTCAGGTGGCTGTGGCTTGGAGCTGAGATCTTGAGAGGAAAGACTTGCAAGACAAAAGTATTATCTGCCTGATCTGTGGCATTAATGTGTGATGCCAGTGTTTCAGTACTAAGCGTTGGTATACATTCTGTGTGCCGGGCCAGTATTACATGAATTCTCCTCCACACTCCTTCACTAGGAATATTAAAAGTTGCATAACTTCCAAGTCTTTCTATGTGCTGTTGATTAGCATTCCACCAGGATCCCTAATCTATTGGAGTGTCTGTCACGATTGGTGGAAAAGTCTTTTATTTCCTTCTGAAATGATTTTGCTTTTTGACAGTGGTGTCCATAGCAACCCATACTGGTAGTGATGAGTCCCTGATTCTGTTGCAGGCTTTCCACAGCAGTGTCTTGCCAGGAACAACAGTTGACCTGGCATTGTGAGGCTGCTGGGGGACACAAAGCCACACCGGTTCTCCTGAGGAATGGGAGGTGTCTTTCCACATGTGGTAGGTCAGTTCTGCTAAATGGTGCAGCTGAGTTCTGGTCACACTGACATCTTCCCTTTTTCTGAACACAGTGATGGGAATCTTACTCTGGAGGGTTTTTTGCCCGAAATGCCTTTTCTGAATGTGTCAGTGCACACATGTTTCTCTGCATGGCTGTTACTATTTCCACAAGTATGAGTTTGCTGCTCCAAGCTGAAAGTTAGTTCTGGTAGCAAGTAGTCTGTGGAAGAGATTGCCCAGGGGACAAGGAAAGCAATTTGTTCCTTAATCTTCTCAGTCATCTCTCCCTGTTTTAAACTTTTTGTCTAAGTAAAAGACATCTCAAGAAATGAGTAATCTGCAATACAGACTATCTCTGCTGCAGACTTCAGAGCAGAACCAGCAATCTAATGTCAAATAAGAATGACTTCATTACCTAGACTGAAGCTGGCAAGGAAGACAGAACCTTCTGTTTTGGTCTCTTGTGTTGCAGTTGAAGCACAGGCAACACAGAAAAAATTGGAGGTCCGAGTCAGAGCTCCGGTTGAGGGAAATGATAAACCCCCTCTTATTTAATTACAGGCAGGCCTTATATAATCCCTGCATTGGTCTATGGCAGGGATCATTGGTCCCTGGTCCAACCACCTCTCCAAGTGATTGGCCAGACCCCACACCACCTGTTTGACTCCTAATAGGACACACCTGCAAGGTGTTTAGAAAACCATCTTGCTTGGTGTGTTGAAACCAAGGACTTAACAGAATACTTGCAAAATGGTGGATTTTTCTCTGCCAGCAGCTTTTCAGCATCCACACTCTTGTGCCTTAACAAGTCGTGGACTTGGTAAGAATTGGTTTTATATCACAATGTGCATAAAGCAGAGACCAGATCCGGTGACCTTTCTTCATGTGAGCAATTCTTGCTCACATATGTAATCAATGGGATGGTTTGCTTAGGTAATGTTTCTCTGCGTGTGTAGAAGTGGAAAGGACCTGGACAAAATTCCACAGTTTTTCTTTCTCTGACTCATAGTTGTCTCTGGATTTGTGTGTGAATTGGCACTGTCATTGTGTCCAAGCCCCAAGAACATCTCTGCAGTTCTTTAGGTTGGATTTTGAGTGCCAAACAGACATCCTGCATTTCTCATGCACCCGTCAAAGGATCTGCCTTTTGGAAGCAAGAAGTCTTGACCAAATGTCTGTTGCATGAAAGGAAAATGATTTGTGCTGACTGCAATGCCCCTGCCATCTTCATTTGTGCTGGTGGTGTGTAATTTCTAATGTTCAGTGTCATTTTTTCCAGGACAGCTTTGCCCTGAAGTCTTGGAGTGAGGGTCCCACCTGAGCTGGGGCCAAGCACAATGAACGTTGTGTTAACAGATGGACAGGCCTGGAATCAGTAGAGCATTCCTGAGTGTGAGTGCTGAGAGCAGAACTCACAGGTGGGAATGGCCAAGTGTCTGTCGGTGCTGTGGTTAGGGGGACATACCATTGCTAATTCTGCTCTAGGCTGATTTAACTGAAAAAAAGAATTCTTCCCTCACCACATAAGGAGAGGTTTTGGCCTGCTGGAATTGCCTGGGTGGTGCAAAGGAAGGTGGTGTGTAGAGAGACATTCTAATTAAGTCTCTATCCCCTTTTGTTCATATCTTTTTAGGAAAGCCCCCATGGAATAGACCAAAATAAGCTCCTACCCCTAGCTGAATAAGTTGTCAGGGTGCAGAACTATATTCTGCAGACTTATGCATGTGTAAGGGGTGTGTAACATTTTTGTCTGAATGGAGCCCTATGTTCTCATAATTTATAGTAAGTAATCTTATTTGCAAAGCATGCCCTTACAGTTTTAAAAAACAGGTTAATTGACTTGCATAAAAATCAAACATGTCAAAGTTTTCCATCTCGACACAAACACCACATTGAGCGGCACATTGCTACAATAGCCATGATGCAGTCTGAGCAACCTATTGAGATATTTCATAAACCAAAATGGAATCTTAAAAAGTTTGTCAGTTTTGCATACCTCTGAGTTTCTGAATTTAGGAGTCCATTACTTGACTAATTATACAATGTTTTATTTTTTTCCTTGTGTAAATAAACAAACTTGTGTCTGAATTTTGGCAAGGGGCACTAGAAGCCAATTAGAAGGTGTTCCCAATGTATTACAGTATTACAAACAAGATGCCTTTTCTTAGAAAGGTGAACACACCATGTTTCTTTTAATGAGTGTGAAAATACACCAGTTGCTTAATCACTAGCAACTTATAAGCATAAGTGAGTCCTTTCTCAGGAATGGAAAACATAGCTTAGTTTCTTTACTAACAGATGACATTTTAATTTAAAGCTCCAGTTTTTGTCTGAAAGGGCTGAAACATCTGAATTATTTGAGAGAGAAATAGGGAGTGGAGGAGAGGTATGAGAGAGCAGGCAGGATTTTCTTTGAGTAGACTTCACCCCATGTTCCTTTGAGTGGTGAGGGGGAGCTTGTGTCCCCTCAGGCTGTCTGCAATGCCATCTGACGTACTGTGCCATGTCTAGCATGAAATGGGATCCAAAACTAAAGCACCATGACTTACTTAAGAGTAAAATATTCTTTCTGCATGTTTTAGGTCTGGGTTGGAGCGGCATCCCCAGCAGAGCGAGCTCAAGGAACGACAGTGGCTCAGCTGCAGTTTCTTCCCATGGTCCTCTTCTGGGTGAAAAACAGGAATACTTTGAAAGGATAAAACATCCTTCTGTGCAGCCCAGGCAAGTCACAAAATGCTAGTTGTGAAGCACCAAAAATATTAAGCTGGATAAGAGGCTGGATAGAACAAATAGCTCCATATAGAGACCCTTTATCCTTGTTTTCCTTGAAATGTTTGTCTAGAAACAGAAAGATCGCTTGATTTATGACTTGTTCAGCAAGCTCCAAATCAGATGGTGTTGCATTCAGAGCAGTGAATCTGTCAGCCTGGCGTTGCTCCACTGCAGCCAGTGGAGTGCTGCAAATTCCACACGACACATCCCTGACTGCTGCTCACTGGGGTTATGGCAGGAGTGTGGTGCTTGTCAGCAGATAGAAGTGTGGGAGGATCTGGACCATCACAATTTTTAATCCTTCTCATAAAAATAAAATAAGCCTTGGGAAAGCTCTCCAGTGTTACTTAAAAATAGAAGAGTGTTAGTGGTTTTACGTGGATTACATAAATTACTAGTTTATTAGAAAAAGGGATAATTCTAAAAAGAAAAAATTTCCCTTGAAGGGAAATGTTTAACTTCTTTGTGTTACTTTATGGCTCTTTTATTTTACATTTAAAAATAATTAAATCTTTTAAAGCAGAAATTTTCTCTTTCCCTTTTTTTCTTTTTTTTTTTTTTTTTTGGTCAAATAATGCTGTTCGTGCTTCAGAGCTCCCCAGCTTCTTGTGAGCTATCCTCAGTGCTGCTCAGCCCTGAGGCATGAGCTGGAGCTCAGTGAGTTACTGTGCCTGGCTGTGGCCAGGGTCTATGCAGGTACTCTTAATTCAAGGCAGGGTAATGCTGACTTAGCCAGAAAACTGAGCACAGGAGGTTTAATCCAAAGCCAGCTACATTGCCCAGCTTTAGTTATGCCAGGTACATGAGTTAGATTCCTAAGTTAGCAGTTTGTTTCCCAGGTTCCAGTGGAGTGTTCAGAGAGGCAGAGCACAATTCTCAGCCTATTTATTGTCTTATTTGCTCTAAAGTACAGTCAGAATTTTCACACAGGCATTATAATAACAGCAAAAGCAGCTCAGGAGTCTGTGAAAGATAAGGAAGAAGCAGAAGAAGAAAATGTAGAAAATTGCCCCTTGTACTGTGATTTTTAATGGAAAGTTGGTCTTGTCAAAAAATTGGGTTATTTTCTCCTTTTTCTAATGCATCTCAAAATGTTCAAGTTCAGGTTCTGAAAAAAATGTGAGGCTTTGCTTGGGTAGAAAACTTTCTGTTAAAACCAGGAAAAAATCAGGTTTGCTTGTAAAAATCCTTTGGATTTCAGTACCCAAAAGCAGAGGGGAAGAACTTTGTTCAAAACTGAAACATTTCAGCTTTCTGTCACTGAAAACCAAAAAGTTGTCATTAAATTTTTTGTGGTGAAAGTAATAGTTTCTAATCTGGTTCTGAAATTTTCCAGGACATTTAGGGAATAGCAAGCTGTGCTCTGGATGGGGACACAGAAGGCCAGTTCTCAGCTTTGTCAGAGGTTTCTGACAATCTCTTTGGGTACATCCAAATGCCCTGATAGAGGTGACCCAGGGCTCTGCTGGAGTCAGTTATGTCTAGTTTGGTAGCAAATAGTCACTTAACGCTTTTCTGTCTCAGTTTTTCTTCTGTAAAATGGGAGTAATACCCTTGACCTCTTTTCTCTCCTCGGTTGTTGGTGCTCTCTGACAGGGTCTGTGTCTCTTGGCAAATGACTTCCCATTTGTAGCTGCAGAGACATGGCTGCTAAAGGCTCCTGGTAGTACTGCTAAGGAAAGAATGTATGTCTAAATACTCCCCTTTATTCAGATTTTTATAAGCATTTTGCTTTACTGGGAAAGATCCTCAACTATTTTAAATTTGGAAGGTGTCCACCACAGTGACAGCAATTTACACCAACTGAGGAGCTTAGCCCCAAAGTGTACTTGGGGGGAAAAAAGTAAACTTTTAGTGTAGAAATCCTTTTGTTAATACAATTAGCATATTTTGTGTTTACAGCATTTTTAAAAGTTCTGTTAAAAATAAATTCCTGAAGTCCTAGATAAATCAATACTGTACAGAAGAGTCCTCAGTAGCCACAAAGGTGCCAAAAATTATCATTAATCCTCAGTCAGATGGAATGTGCAATTGGCAAGGGGTTGGCAGGAGAAAGTCCTCACCAGTTCTGCCTCGTATTCCCATACAATGAGAGATGCCAAGTTTTTCTGTTAGTGTCTGTGATGCAGTTGAAGATGGGAGTATTTGTCATTACAGAGACCTTGTTTTGGTTAAATAACCAGGGAAGGGCTCAGTTCAGTTGCATATTTTTCCTTCACCAGACATTGATTTCACATGAGCTGCTTTATTTTGTTGATGAAATTTGACCTTCATTTCTTCTCCCTCTGCATTTAACTCAGTTTAGGTCAAAACATACACTATGCAAATGAAGAACCACAAGTCCAGCCCACTAGTGATGTGGTTTTAAAGTCATGAATAAAAACAAAAATTATTTACAGGCTAGTCTGGGGCAATATATGCCTTGAAAACTGACATCCAAGATCCTGGCAGCTGATGTATGTATTTATTTAGGCTTTTACACTGCCAGGATTTATAACTGGGGGGTGGGGGGGGGTAGGGGTGTTGGATTTTTGGGTGATTTTAAAGGCCTTTATTCTGAGTGACGAAATTCAGACAAATGAAACTGGCATGTTCACCTTGCTGTCTGAAACACTGCTTTGTTTGAGCCCTGTGTAGTAAAGCTTCAAGCTCTTGAGGAACCCCCAATCACTTGTCAGTGCTGTGTATCTTGGCCCCTAGGCACAGTGCATGTAAGTGGATAATGGGCCAAGAGCTGGTTTTATTTAAAACTTTGGAATTCCTGCTTGGTTCAACAGGAATTACACCTGTTCAGCCAAAGGCAAACTTTGGCCCAGGAATTGCAATTGAAAGGTGCTGCTGCATCAGGGCACAGCCACCCTGAGCAATCACAGCCTCAGCACTGTCTTGTCTCAGAAGTACTGCACCAACACCAGGCACACCACGAAGATGAAAGCACAAAGTAATAAAAAAATAGGAAATCTGCTCAATCTGAGGTTTTCCAGTCAGTTTGACTGGATCCAGCCCTAATAAATATACTCCCTAAACGTTCCACCATTAGATGTCTGTGATGGCATCGCTCTGCGCCAACAGAAAAGTTAGAAACACTTTGCTGCTTAGAAAAAACATCTGCTGAAAAGTTTAGTAGCTTAATTGCAAAGTGTGTAGAAATGTTTAATAGCCAGAAGAGTAGAGCTGTAGGAGTGACTGTGCCTGCGTAGCACTTGCATCTTTTCAATTAGCCCTGAAGGTAGACGTCTGAGAACAGAAGAATTAAGAGACTGAAAAGATTTGCCATCAATGCTGTGATTAAGCCCCATTCGTACTCAATTTCTCAGTGTTTTCCAGACCCCAAAAACATAAAGGCAAAGTCTGAACTATTTAAGGACTGATGCAGCTCCAGATTAAATTAATATCTACATTATAGCAGCTACTACTGTGACTGTCAGAAATTAGTTTTACCCCAGAGAAAAGGTACAAAGGAAACAATGGAAGGTCTTCTGCGTGAAACCCTGAAATCAGATCCTAACAGGCACACAGAGCTGTGCAGATGTAACACAATCTAACCTTTTCATGTTTAGACTAAAGCACTTTATTTAACATTACACTTAACGGAACAGCTTTAAACCAGCCACAAAGAAGTGACCTGGCATGTTTTGACTATAATAAGCATTGATTCCATGCCTATAAATTTTATAGTTGAATCAATTATACTCTTTCTTTATAGGATTAAGGAAAATGTTCCATTTCAAATGGAATTTTTCTTTTTTATTCTCATGACAGAGAGGAATTGAAGAGCGAAAAAAGAAAAACGAGTGAGCAATGCTAAAATTATTAAGAAAATACCTAGAGTATTTTCTGCTAGAATAAAAGCTGTCTAGATAGAATATCTCAGCCTGTGGAAAGATCCACAAGCATTGAAAATATTTCTTATTTCCCATAAAATGAGAGAATCGCCAGCTGCGGTCTATCAGTTCCCAGAGCAGTTAGGAGCTGACACTCAGATCCCACTGCAGATGGGCCTGTGCCATCAGACTTGGCGCTGACAGGAAGGGACATGGTTTTCCATCAGAAATAGGATCGTGGCCTTTGGGGAGAGCTCAGTTAAATTTTTGTCTCTGCCACAAGCTTCCTTGGGCAACTCTTCATCTGAAATGGTCATGCCTGGTACTGTGTTTTCATGAAGTGCCCAGTCAAATGGGAATTTGAGTCTGGTGGGACTGAACACAGAGCCTATTGATCACTAACTGATACAATTAAATTATCTCCATGGAATGCAGCGTTCTCAATACTTGTGGTGTGTTGAGAGATAAAGTTGCAAAATCAAGTAGTAGAGAAAAGCTCTGAAAATCTTTGGTTAAGTTGTATGGAGGTTGTGAAGGACTTTTCCAATTCCTGATCATGTCACTATTATAAAGCAGACATAATTCTAGACATTTGCAGAGGATTCACTAAGATATCAAAGCCAGTTGTTAGCCAGGGGTCACAGAGCAGGGAAAGGCCAGAACAGAAGCTCTTCCCATTGAGCCACATCCCACTCTGGAGTGAAAATATCCACTTCACCATGCTGAAGAGAGATTATGAAGCTGCTTGTGACAGGTATCAACAACACAAACCAGAACTCTTCAGAGTCTCCAAAACTCAGACTAACTTGTGTACTGCAATAGTCTTTATTTACAAGTACTCTGAGTTAGGTGCCAGTCCAAAAGTGCTAAAGACTACATCATATGTAAGGATTGAAATCATAGCCTTCATTTATGAAAAAGCAACTAGAACACAATTTACACCTGAAAGTTTGGGGTGCATGTTACAGTATGTGTTCCTATGCATCCACACAAAACTTTGCTGCAAGCCAGTAAAATTTAATGTGTGACCCAAACAAAACCAGCACAGTAAGCTGTAAATTTTCTGGGTAAATCCTGGGCTGGGAACACACCACAGAAAAGCTGTACCAAGAGCATAGAAACCCTTGTCTTTGCCCTGTAGGATGCAGTGCAGTGCAACATTTTCACAGTAAAAACAGGAGTTGCACAGAACCTCCTGGATTGCAAAGCAGTGCCAGGTCAGAGCACAGCAAAGCATTCTGGCCCAGAGCAGCTACTCTGCCATGGGAGGGATCCTCTGGATCAACAGTGATCACTCAGGAGAAGAGAAAAGGAGCCTCTGGCTGTTCCTTTGCACTTCCTGAAGGTCAAGGCCTGGGGCAAACATACTCATTTTAAGTGATAAAATGCAGATCCAGGTGCACTAATTTATGATGTTTAATTTTATAGCTCTAAATTACACCTTTTTTCCCATCACAATTACTCTAAGTACCTGACAAAATGGTGCCCTAGCAAATTTCCATAAAATGGGAGGAGGATATGCAGCTTCTCTTGAAGGATACACCAGGAGTTCTGCATCAGGAACAGTAAAATATCCTTGAGGCTTCCACAAACACTGCTAATGCCTTTTCAGTCACTTGGACTGCGGTTTAAAGTAGATGAGATTTTAAAAAATCTCCTGGCCTAAAAATCTGCAAAAAGAATCCTGATCTCTCTTTGCGTCCTTTGTTGGAGACAGTATAGTGCAGACATTATTGTAAAATAGCAGATATTCCATTTAGTCAGTCAATTTTTGTAAATGTATAACCTTTAAGACCTATTGATGCAACCAGCATGTACCTAAAGATGCCCTTCAAAGATTTCCTGTACTCATGTAGGTAGTTCTGAGCAGGTGAGGATGGATTCTTTTTATAAAAGAGTTTTATTTCACCCATGAGTAGCCTTCCCTGGTTTGCCATCATTAGTAGCCTGATGTGGGGAATGATAATGTAACTTTTCCCTGATTATTTTGGGGGTTATTTTTAGAATAGTAGCATTTATATAACAGTCTTGGTAGAGATTTAGGGTACAAAAAACCCCTAACCCAGGCTACAGCTATTAACCTCATGTGTTGTGTTTATAAAAAACCACTTTAATACGGTGCTGTATAAAGTACGTATAAAAAGAAAAATCCATTACAACCAAGGGGATTTTCAATGAAGTATTAGCCTGGTAAGAGGGTTAACAAGGTTGGTGCTTTGCTTCCCCTCCCTTCGTTTTTATTTTAAATCAAGGCACAACTTAGTATAAGCAGTTAATGTGCAACTTTGGTGCCACAGATTAAATTGTGCAGGCAAAAGTACTGCAGGGGTTTTGTAAAGACATATATTCAGTACATTGATACATATAAATAAGATTATATCCTTTCCCCTGTATTTGCATTAGCCAAGACAAGTATTAGACATCATAATACAGAATGGTTATTCAGAATTCACTAATTACCGCTTCGTATCTTTAAATGAGATTATAATGTGGCCAGCTCTCGATCCTGGTACAGCCTGACTGAGTTATGCTGTGACACTTGGAGGCAGCAGAAAAACAGCCTGGGAAAAAAACTTCACAAAATATTTCATATCAGTTTGGTAAAAGTGTGTGTGTTTGTGTGTGTGTGTGTGTGTGTGTGTCTGCGCGCGCACGCGCATGCAGAGCAGCAGAGAAAATGGACCTTCACCTCCAGGTTACAAAGGGCTGTTCCAGATCTGGGATTCCTGGTGCTCCAGCTGGCTCTGCAGGTGCTGAGGGGAAATCTCAGCAGGCTGCACTAAACCTATGGTGACCATCGAGGGTGGCTGCTTCCCAAACACTCCCACACTGCTCCCACAGCAAGGAGCTTTCAAGGACTATCCCAGAGATTTCCAATCCAGCTGAAGATGCGGCTGTGCAGTTGTTGTATTGGCTCTGGGCTCAGTAGACCTTTCCCAGTTCTGGCCTTCAGATGTTTGGAAAAGAGGATGTAGGCTGGGTAAATTTTTATTTTGTATGGGACTTTCATGGCACTGATACCTACATTCCATCCTTTTTTTGGGGAGCCTGTTGAGTCACTGCTGCTCTCCACCTCTTACAGTATTTTAACACAGTCATATCCCTGGCTCTTGGGATGGCAAAGGGAGCAGGTGGCTGAGTTTTCCTTCCATTCCCTATTGAGCTACAGCCTAGAATGCTTAATATCATGTGTAAATCACAAATAACAGCACAGATTTCCCGGTAACTGCAATAAGATAGGGAAGAAGAGAATCGGGCTCTGCAAGCTCCCTACTGGAAGTTGCTCTATAGTGTTGCTCTGGGTTGCTGCTGCTGCTGAACACGCTTCACCCTGGGGCTGGCTGCATTTCCATGATGAATGAAGCCACCCTGTGTCCAACATGTCTGTTTTGTTTTAATTCTGCAGAGCTCTTTGTCATCTTCTAGGATGAAAGGCGCTATATAAGTGTGAGATTGTTGCTTTTATTTGAATTGGGAAATAGCCTTTCTGAAAATAGTAACTTGTAGATTAAATGCCAAACCAGGATGAGGCAATACTGCTTTGTACAGAGAGGATTATTAGAAATATTTCTTTAGAATGATACCCAGAATGTGAATTACTCAACTTGCCAGGTTACTTATGAAACAGGAAAAGTTACAGAAGTGCTTATGTAACATTGTTTTTCCAGAAAAAATAGGTGGTGATTTTTCTCAGCAGTTCCATCTGGTAAATGGCCTAACATCTTGCAAAACCCCCTCACTGCTTTCCCTCCCAGGGCTCCTGCAAGGGGACACACACAAAAGCATATCTATGCGTTACAAAGAGCAATCTCAAATGGTTTAAGTAGGCAATCGGATACAAGAGCAAGCTTGGACTATTTGATGGGTGAGAAAGGTCAGTTTGTTTTTAGCTTCTCTGCGTATAAATCATCTATGAAAAAGTTTATTTTGCAAACGTCTTGAGCAGTACAAACAAGCAATACAAAGTTCAGTGATTTGGGGGTGGGCGGCAAGTTGGCCAAAAAGGTCTCTTGACATGTTTCATCCTTGTCACAGCAGCACTCCGTTACAGCACTCTGACACAATCCCAAATTATTCCCTTCCTGCCAGCAGTAATTTGCAGAGGGTTGGCATCAATGCAGAGCGACTCTTGCAGTGCTCACCTCTGCTGAGTGCAGCAGTATTTATAGATTAACAACTGCTCCTTCTGCTTTTGGAAAGACTGGCAGGAATGCTTAATATTTGGGGCTGAATTCTTCTAAAAATATGATTATTGTTTATCACAGAAGGAAAAAGGCTTAGTCAACACAGAGTATTCCCTTGTAGGTGAATATATGGGAGGTCTCCAGTGATACAGTTATGTTGTGCTACTGTTTTATCTGCAATTTTGGGTACTGAGCTGACAGAGATCTCTTTCAGAGGGTGTATAATGCACCCCTTCAAGACAATGCTTCTTGATGCTTATTTTTTTATTGTATTTTAAAACTTACTACAGAACAGCAACAACAACAAAGAAACCCTCCTCCATGGCTCCCCAGTAAAGCACCAAGTGGGTGTTTATGTCACTTCTTTAATGGGCATTTCTAGTTTATGCTGAATTTTAAAAATGCATTTACAGATTTCTTTCTAATTAAATTTTATGGATGAATTTACTGCTCATGAAAGCGAATGATTAATAATAGTGGCTCAGGTCAGACATAGTGGGGTAGGCATTGGGCAAACTTCCCTTCATGGCTCTGCCAGAGCATCTCAGTCTGGGCCACTTTTACCCTGGAGAGGGGGCTGGCCAGTTGTGTGATAGTTGGGCACATGGCATGGCTTTTTCATCACGTGCCACCAAGGAAGAATTTCTGTCTGGAGTATCAGTGGCTGGCATGGTCCTGTAGTTTCTGCTGCTGACATCTATGGTGCTGGCACTGGTAACAACAGGAGAACCCAGCTGGGAGCTTTGTACTTGGCTCTCATGGAAGCGCAGAGGAGACCAACATTCCTGTCCCTTGGAGAGGGGCTGAAACTTCATGACCTGAATAATTTCAAGGACGTAAATACTTACTGTCTTTAAGAGGAGAGTCATCTTTTTGAAGTCAAGCACATGCTGAAGTCATTTCTTTCCTGTGAAGATCTAAAACCAGCAGAAACAGTAAGACAGGGGAGGTAAGAATGACAAAGGCTTTAGATCAAGTCCTTACAAACTAGAAATCACTAATCTGTCTGTATTAAAGCATAACTGAGGAAGGCGGTTATTAAACAAGATTCCCATGTTAGTCCTTACCCGAATCCCATATTTTTTGTGTGTTCAGAGCAACTCAAGCACGTATTAGGCATTTATGGCAGCATGACCTGAAGTAACTATAGGAATAGCTCCAAAAGCTTGTAATGGCCAGTGGGTTCCCCAGAGAATCCTTCTCAGTCCTGAAATGCACATCGATTTTCATGGCTGTAATTCTGAACTCACACTTTGGCATCTTCACAAATCTTGTTGATACTGAAAACATGAAGTTATACTAGCTCTGAAAGGTACAGGTCTGAGCTTTACTCAGCAGGATTTTTGAGAACATAGTCTTGAGTGTCACTTGTTCTTTGACACTTGCTGTCTCATAGAAGCCCTTTTATTCCTCTAGAAAGGAATCTTATCTTTACAATGATTGTCATAATAGAGCACTTCTAGAAAGCAGAATTCCCCCTGACAGCTGTTCCAGTCTTTCTTTTCCTATTTTTAGACAGTGGGCACATCCCTCAGCTGATACAATCTCAAGTAGCACTGTTAGTTAAATGTAAATTTTCAGCAGCAAGAGTTTAGTCCCAATGCTTTAAACATTTCTTTCAAATACACTTTAATTCTGACAGTCTTTTTAACATTGTCTTTACATGCCTGTTACATTTTTATAGAATAGGCCCTCTCTTCACCACATACTTTCTATTAACAGTGTTCCCAGCCCACTTAATACTTAGTGTTTATAAAGATTTGGCTTTGGGATTTGCATGAAGACATTAGAATAATAATTTTCAAGTTTTATACTTAAAAATATATCTCTCACTACTGTGGTTGTGAAGTTTGGACACTTTTTTTAGGACAAGAAGGCAAACAGAGGTCAATAAATTTTTGCAAACTGTCATAAGAGTTTATTTGTTTTCTAAAAAAACCCATTATAATTCTGAGTCTGCTTCATCATTTCTTCAAATACTTTGTAACGTTGTAATAGATATGAATTACCATCGGGAGGCAAAAAGGGCTCTGGACAGAATGAAATGATGCTACAGTTAATATGAAGAGTAATTAACTGCATTGTGTAAATAATGCCTGTGCTGCTTGACCAGAATTAGCCGAGCCTCACACAACTCATCTGATAATGCTATTAGTGGTTTTAATTTTTCTCCCAGAGAGAGTTCTGGCAGTCCAGAAGAGTCTAATGAAAAGTCTGATGTAAGACTAATGAGAGTCAGTGGAGATTTAAAGTAATGCTGGTTAATGCTGTGTGGTGAGACCAAAGATGGTTGCTGAGAAGTTTTTAGAAAACAGCAGTTGATCTAATAACATTGGAATAATTGATAGGTATTCCCTGGACACCAGAATCAATGCTGGTACATCATTGTAGGTTGCTCATGGAATCAGCTTCTGCAGGGTGATAGTGGAATTTGACGTATGGACTACACCTACACTCCTAAAACTGAACAGAGGCTCTTGGGTTGCAAGACTCCATTGGACCCCTGGTACACTCTGGGATATGCTTCCTGCATTATTTTCAGCACTGATTTTAGGCCATTTCTTGAGGAAATGGCTATTTATCTGTGGAAGATACAGCAATGTCTTCCTGACCACAGTTAATGTTAGGCCAAGTAGGTATCCGCAGTAAGTAGCAAAGTGGCTACCGTAAGTGCGTATTTTATAAATAAATAGATATGTGTACATTGCACCCACATTTTCTTTCCCTTTTCCAAAATTTAGCCTTATAAACTCAGGATACCAAACAGGATTTTTATTTCTAGGACCTTTTATAAATGACTTTCATATACTGCTTGAAATAATCTATCTCATTATGATGAAACCTTATTGCACATTGTCTTTAATTTATTCACACCATGTTCTGCAAGGCTGTCATCATGGAAGTTGGTTATGAAGAATCTTCCAAATGAAATGCCAGTTGAATATCATTATATAAAAGTATGATTAAGTAAAAAAAAAAAAGCTTGATTGATCATATAATGGGGTTTTTCCTGGTTACAGTCATGCTATCTGCACTGAATTGTAGGTACACTTGTCGCAGAGCTCCATAAAGAACTCCCCATCACTCCTCCTCCTGGCTTTCACTGCTGTAAAGCCAGTCTAAAACCTGGTAAACGAAGAAGGATCTTCACAAAAGAATTTAACACTTGCTCCTTGGGAAAGTGTAAAGAGTGACCATCAGATAGGACTTTGCAGAGAAAATATTTACCTGCATTGATGTCTCAGCAACTGTGAAGAGCATTTTCCAATGAACAGTCAATGTTTGGCTTAAACTCAAGTGGCCCAACACCTAATTCAAGCTGGCAGGTTTTGTTGACCCGCAGACCTAATTATTTACACTCTCCAGCTATTGTGACATTTAAGAAGCACATTTCAGATTGAAGTAAATGGATTTATGCCAATTTACGGCAGCTGTGGAACCAGTCCTTAGTTTTACACCCTGTTCTTAAACATTCTGAACCAAAGTACAAGGGTTCATGGAATTTAAGTAATTTCTGGATGTGCTTTTGGATCCATATCCAAGATATCCTTGTTTTAGCCTTCCCTTCCATCATTATGAGCTCCAGAAGATGTGTTCAGTATGATGATTCATGCATCAGAAAGGAGTCTTTGCTGTTTCAGTAACTGCTGTCTATATATATCATTTTTTGTCAAGGCCCAGTCTGCTGCTGGTTAACACCAGGGAAAATCAGGAGCAATGTCACCCACGTGGCTACAAAAAATCGAGAATCTTTGCTGAAGATCACACCTCAGGAAGAAAGAGAAGAGAGTAAGTAATAAAGCAGCACAGAGCAAGCAAACTCTAAAGCCAGAAATAGCACACGTTTTACAGTGTTCTCTTAGTGCCCTGTCCACTGGACTACATGGGTGTAATTCAGAGGCTGAATTCAGTTGTAAACTAAATCCATGGAAACTCAGCATAGGAGAGCTAGCCAGAATATCAGGAGCAAAACTTTGTTGTTGGAATTTGAAGGGCTCTTTCACCAAGTTCTCAGAGCACTTCTGGAGTCCTTTGCATGTAGAGCTTAACTTTGAAGTTAACTGGCTCCAGCCTCTGGATACAGACAATTCTTTTTTATCCCTTAAGCAATTGCGCACCTACAGGGAAAAACTCTAGACAAATACATGGCTATTAGTGCAAAGAACTGCAGCTGTCCAGCACACAGCTGGAAGTATTAGAGAGTTGTGGTGACTTTGTTGGTGACTTTGTTGCTGAATGTCACCGGATTCTGGTCAGGATAATTTAATCCATCTTCTTACGAGTAATTGCAGTGGGGGAGATGAGAGCATTCCAAATCTGCTTATTTTAAAACTAAATTTTGAGAGTTCAAGTCTTAATTTTGCCCAAGCGTTGCTGTGATAAGGATATCTAGCTACACTTAAGGTGTTTTTAGCCCATAGAAAGGGGCACACCACAGAGTGAGCTACAGTCAGTGGAAAGATTTCAGGGATTCCTGACTCAGTGTGTGACACTGGTGCTTTGAAAAATAGGCAATGATGAGCACTAACTGCAACTGTCCTATTATTTTTCCATGGAAAAATACCAGTTTATCAAAGCAGATTTTGGATTTTAATTCAACATTCTGATATTTTGGAAGAAATTTGCATCAAAATGAGAGAAAAACAAAGAGTGAAAGGAACTGTTACTTCCACCCACTTCAAAATAGAGAGGAAGGTGGTAACTGGGACAGTTACTTAGAACATGACTTGAATGGCTTCTAGTCCCTCTGATTCAGAGATTTAAAGCCTATACAGCAGCTGTACACTAATTATTACTCTGGAATTGTTACCTTTTCAGCTTCTTCTCTGATTTTTGGGCATGAGAATTCAAATGGAGTTATTTTTGTTCTTCAGGAAAGGCTTGAGAGTAAGTGCTAATATTTAGCAATTCCTACAAAGTACAGTTCTTATTTCCTAATGTGGATTTCTCTCTGAAGCTCTCACATAGCTGTTAAGAAGGGTTTCTGCACTCTTCCAGTTTCAGCTTTGAGTATGTGTAAGGCCAAGGAGCCCTACTTGTATGGGCTGAGATTTCTTATCAAACACAAATGTTACACTGTACAGGAAAGACTAGACAA
The DNA here is from genome assembly GCA_013398015.1 of Oreocharis arfaki. Classification (NCBI taxonomy): domain Eukaryota; kingdom Metazoa; phylum Chordata; class Aves; order Passeriformes; family Paramythiidae; genus Oreocharis; species Oreocharis arfaki. The sequence goes on from VZRR01005429.1 coordinate 192,258, forward strand.
TATATAAAAGTTCTTATTCTTTCAAAGTCTTATTTTATCTCTTGGCTTTAAACTCACAACCATGTGTATGAGGAATTGGGTGTGCCAATCCCATTAACAATAATGGGAGTAGAGAGCTTAATTCTCCACAGACTATACTGAAAATGTGGCCCCTAAAGAATACTGCATGTTTAATTGATTTGGGCTATTTGTTTGAACTTGCCAAATGGATTTCTTGAATATTTGTAGCTAGTTTTGAAAACACTCCCATCCTCAGCCAGACACACAGGTTATTAAAGGATTTGATTTGACATTTAACAATTTTGTATATTAATATTCCCCACTTTCTCCTAGATCGACATAATCCTCCTAAATCCCAGCATCAACAGTCATTACACCAAAAGAACAAGATGTTGCTGCTGTCGCTGCATTGCAGTATTGAATTTTGTTGGAGCTTGGCTAATTTGGACAGATTTATATTCTGCCATTTCCTGAACTGTGAGCAGGACCTTGCAGGTTCAGCTCTTTGAAAACATTCACATAAACAATCTCACTTCATTACTTTGAAGGAAAATAGATGCAGTGGAATCTGCTAAAGTGGTGATATTCTGTGACATAGAAAGATGTCCTTTTGCTCTCAGTCCTGGCTAAATAAGACTGAACCCTGGGTACCAAGAGACTGGTACCTGATGGAGATCTGATCTCAGATCTAGTGAGGATTCCTGTCATTTTGAGCTACTCTGGATTTCAGCTGTTTCAGGAGAGAATGACATCCAGAAACTTACTCTCAATTGATGTAATGATTGGCAGTTCTTCCTATAGCCAATGTGAGCTGCAAACCAAAGGATTCAAGGTTTTTTTTACCCAATTTTTCCTAGGACTATTTCTATGGTAGGCCTTCATTCTATCTGGCAACACTAAAGTGCTTTTCCTGTCATCTCATTCCATAATCTCATGCTGTAAACTGCGTTTTGCCATCCTGCCTCAGACTGGGTATTGCATCACTCAACAGATCATTCCATTGCAGGGAATTGGGCTACTCAGAAAATTTACCCTTCAGCTTCAGATCTGGATGTGATGGGATGAAAAGGATTCACTCATCAAGTGGCTTCCTTATTCCAGTAGGTAGAACAAAGAAGGAATGTTGGCTCTATTTTATGAGTCATTAGCCAAAACAGCAAGGTCAGCATAGCAGGAAGATGTTGTAATTTGCTGCTGGTGTAAATCAGCAGTAACTTTCTACCCCCAAGAGAAAGTAATGAGAGTAGTGACTCAGAGGTGCGTCTGAGAGTCACGAACACCCTAGGGTTTATCTTCAAGACAGTGTGATTAACACTCAACCCCTTACTGGAGGCTGTGCCTAAAGGTACAATATTCTCTACATGATGAACATGGATCTGAGCTGGGATTGGTGTTGGATTGAGTAACATGAATGCTGATCCCAGAGTCTGGATGGTGAATGTGAGTAGTACAGGTCAGCCTTTAGCAGAGGACACTTCTGAGAAATAAGGATACCTGAAACTTTCAGTGGAAGATGCTTAATTCATTTTTTTTTCTAAAGCCCTTGTCAGACATGCTCAAAGCCAGGCTAAGGAGCTTGGTTAGGTTAATTTAGGTACAGCTGAGTGTTAGTTATAGCAGAAGCCCACAGTGAGTGAATGAAGAACTATGTTTAGTGCCATCCATTTATCAGCAGAGGTTTGTTCCCGTGTATCAGCCTAATGTTGAAACTGTAGTGTTCTCCAGGCCTGACTGCATCTCTCAAGACTCTGTCTATGGCAAATGGGAGACAACAGCTCTCAATCTAGAGAAAGGCCTGTCTGACAACCCCTTCCCTTGGTCCTACTGCTCCATACATCACACTGAGCACCTCAGAAAATTTTTCTGATCCCTTTTGCCTTTAGGTGTTAGTTCTGGATTGAGACATTGGGACCTTCTAAAGTTTATTCATCATATGAACCAGCAGTAACTAAAAATATACCTCTTCTTTTATATACCTCTTCTTTTTTTCTTGTTTTTAATATGCTATCCCGCTTTTCACATTTCTGTTGTGATTCATGGAAAGACCTTAGGTCTATGATTCACATATTTCAAAAATCACCAGTGTTATGACCTTTATTTCCTAATGTGTTGACAGAAGTTGTGGTCTTGGTTGTATTTGGTAGTTTCCCCCTAGTAAGGCAACTTGAGAGAAGTTATGGTTGATGTTGTTATGCAAAAGAGGACTCTCACAGTTAGGATGATGAGGTGTAGCTTATTTGCTGGGCTCAGCAGGACCGAAGGGCTGCATTAGAAGCACAGGCATTGGCTTTTCTAAGCCTGCACAAGATACACAATCCAAGTCTCAGTAGCATCTCCTTAGCCTTTTCTGCTTTCAAAGCAAAATGAATTAAGTAGCAGAGAGAAATGGGGTGAGAGCTTAAAGTCTTCTCTAGCTGTTCAACGTGTTTTACTTTGGTCAACAACACGTTGTACTTTTAACAAAACAGAGATTTTTTTTTTTTTTGTAAAAATATTGTGCCCTTTCTCATAGTGTTGGCTGCTTGCTGTTAGTGTTGGAACCTCATGGATCCCTAAAAGAATGAGAGTGGCAATCTGGCCATTGACTGTGAGCCCTGTGGGCATTGACTTGCCCATGGTGGAGGGGCTGACATGGTGCAGTGCCTCCAGCCTTCAGCTTCATGGCACAGTTGCCTAATCCATTTTCTGCCCTCAGCATCTACAGCTCAGCATAAAAGTCACATTACCAGCCTCAGGAGGAATCCAGAGAGTGGCTCCAGTGTTGTGCTTAGGTAGGTCCCTGCCCCTGTTTCTGTCAGCTGCTGCTGGCTCAGTCACTGCTGTGGAGAAAAAGGATTTCCTGTGAAAACTGCTTCTCCTGAGGCCAAAGCATTTTTATGACACTGCTGGACTGTGAAAGACTGATACACAGCAAATAGTATTTGTGCATTACTGAGAAGACCATTTGGGGGTTCCTGTACTGTAAATGTTGAAGAGACAGAACTTCTGGGGAGGTGACGTTCCATGATCTTGTCATATTCCACTCTACCCTCTCCAGGTTAAGATGCAGAATTGAAGTCTAGAAGGAAATTATTTCCCCTCCACAGTCTTAAACATTGGGGCTTGCATGTTTGACTTATAGAAATCTTTAATTAGGCAGGAAAGGACAAAACTCTGAAACAAGGGAGCCTGTAGCTTGTCTTTATTTGAGCTGAGCTTATTTACTCTGTTAACAGCCAGTCTTTGGCAGCAGCACTAAGACCTGTCCCAGCTCCTGGGAGAACAAGAATTCACCCACCCACCCAAACCCACCTCATTTCAAGCACTTGCTGTGCAGTCCTGCAGCAACATGTCCAGACTGGACTAACCTCCTGAAGCAGGAGCTGTGCACAGGGAGGGGGTCCAACCCTCACACCTCTGCCTCCTGTCCCTGCAAGGCTGCTCCTGGTGCCCTACCACCCAACACAATCCCTCCCCTGGAAGGAGAGACACCTTGCTCAGAGTGTGGGAAGAGAAGCTGCTGGGGTCAGGCCCACTGTGGGAAAAGGGATGAGTAGAGCAGCAACATTGATGTTTGTGCTTTTGATCAGTGGGGTTATTTTAAGATTTTCATGTCCCTAAAACCAGTACATAATCCTTTATTATAGGACAATAAATGGTCAACAGCCCACAGCTTAGGTCTGTCAGCTCCACTGAGTTCCATGCACATTCCATAAATATGAATCATATAGTGAACTAAAAAAAAATAAAGGGGGGGCTGATTTATGCTTATTTACTCTCTACAAATACAAACATCTGTGTAGAAAACAAATACAGACACTGAAGGAAAAAAAAGCACTTCACCCTTTTCCTTCCCCTCTCCGTATTTTGAAGCCTTACAAGACAAGCCATGTGGTCAACATCTGGAATGTATGTGGGAATTATTCAAATGAGCTTTAATGGTAGTTGCCTTGTGCCAGGCTCCTGAAGTGGCAAGGAGGAGTGACAGCCACCACACTGTGTACATGCCACAGTCTTGTGCACCACATCCGCATTCCAGTCATCTTCTGGCTGGGTTTGCCAGTGGTGGCCAACAGGCCTGGTGGAACGTGACTCCACCTGTTTCATGTCAAGTATATTTTGTGTGTGTCTGGCCATGTCTGTTCCAGGATCTCAGTGCTTCCCAGTGCTCTATGTTTGGGAGGGAGGGAATGGATGTTGTTGCTGGCTTTAGTTTGGCGGGATAACGTTGAGCCACCTGAGCAGGCAGAGGAAGGTCAGTCACATGCTCTGTGCTGGAGCATACAAATCAGTGCTGCCCGTGAATTGAATCTGGTGGATCAGCACCAAGAAAGAACATGGGCCACAGCAGAGACACCGTCCAGTCACTGCTACAGCTCCCCATGCAGTTCTTGGGAGACTCTGGCACTGCAATGGCCACCAGGTAAAGGCTGTGGCCCTTGTGCTTGGGCTCATGCTCTGCTTGCCTGAAATGCACAGCCCAGGCTCCAGTTTGCCCTTTACCTGTGCAGCCAAATTTGTAACAGCGCACCATGCTCTGATTGGCTTCACTGAACTTGAATATATGGATCAGAAATACTACATTTAGTATCAGGTAGTTTGGGGTTTATTTTTCTTTTCCCTTGACTATAAGCTAAAAGTCACTGTCCATACTTAAGGAAGACTCTGGCAAAATCTTTCTGTCTTCTTGGCTACTCTGTGAAGAATGGCAGAAAACACCCTGGAACTAAGCAGACTTTCTCTCCTGACCAGACAAATCTTGTTCTTTTTCTTCCCAAGTGACCAAGCATCTTATAATTCGACGCTGGATCGTGAATGCCTTATTCACATCAGCGGCTCATTACATCAGTCATCCCGGCACTCACGCTGGTGCCGGCCTAATTCTCTCCCTGTTAATTTCGATGGGGATAGGCGTGCGTGAGCAGCCAGGAGCCAACCTGAGGGAAGCGATTCCTTCAGTGGGATCAGTAGTGACCGAAGCACTGTGCTTTCATCAGCGGAGCTGGAGGAATGGGGAGGCTTTGGGACCGCATCGCCATCGCGAGAGCAGCGGGAGCGGCGCCGGGAGCGCTCGGGACTCCCTCCCACCGCATCCCCGGCGCGGGGCGCGCCAAGAACGCGCGGTGTCCCCGCGGCAGCGGAACCCTCTGACAGCGCCGAGGCGGTGGAGCTGCCCGGCACCCCGCCGAGCCGGGCTGTGCCATCCCCCGCCGCGCCGCGCCGCGCCGCGCCTTACCGAGCCGACACGGGCCAACCCGGGCCGGGCCAACCCGGTCCCACCCGAGCCGAGCCGAGCCGAGCCGTGCCGAGCCGAACTGCGGGCCCCGCTCAGCGCTGCCCGGCGGCCGTGGCCGCTCCGCCGCTGCCCTCTAGCGGTGCCGGCCCCGCGCAGCCGCTCCCCCCGGCCCAGAGTGCCGGTGTTCCGGCAGCGGCCCGAGGCAAGGGCCCCGAGTGTTCGGGGGTTTCTCTCGAGGGCTGTCCATGGGCATCGCTGGGCACGGGCGAGCGCAGCACCTTGGAAAGGCAATATGTCTCACTATTGGTAGGGCTGGCCACCAGTATTTTGCCAAAACTGGTTTTCAGTGGAAAATTGAATTTCCAAAAAAAATAAACCAAACCAAAAAAACCCCCAAAGGCATCTTTTTCACAATGGAGATTTGCTTTTGCAGAAGTATGTTTCCCTAGAGAACAATTCAGCCAAAATTTTAAACTTCTGTTTGCTCTTAGTTTCTGTTGAAATTTCTCATATTTAATTTTTTTTAATACGAAGTTTGCATTTCTGCAGCAGAGGAGGAGTCATTTTCCATACAGGTCTACGAATTAACTCTCGTAAAACCCCAGCCAGCAGCACGAGCATAGTTTTCTTTTTATGGATGAGAAGCCAAGAAGCAAAGAGGTTAAGTGATTTGGCTCCAATTCCTACAGGCACCATTAAAAGCTCCTGGCTCCCAGTTCTGTGCTCAGAATGTTAGATCGCATGACATATCTTTGTGAGGCAGTTAAATGCTTTCAGACTCCCTTGCATTTCAGCGGGAGGATCAGCCAGTCTACACAGAACAAAAAGAGGGATGGTGCAGCCTCGGCTCTCACGGTGCGTCCTCCCCAGGGCTGAAGCGAGGCCTGTGGACTCTCAGTCTTTTGCATGACACACAGAATCATGGAATCACAGAATCACCAGGTTGGAAGATACCTTCAAGATTGCTGAGTCCAACCCATGCCCTAACACCACCTCAACTAAACCATGGCACTGAGTGCCACATTCAGTCTTTTTTTGAACACATCCAGGGATGGTGACTCCACACACCGTGGCTTATCAGACAGAGAACTGGCACTTTCTTCTGGCCTGCCCAGGCAAATCTTGTGTCTCAAGATGAAGCAATGGTGGCTGTTCCATGGACAGTGGTGTTTGTCCTGGGTTCAAAATCTAGTTGAGACCCAGAATTGAAAACTGGAAACAGTGAATCTTCCTGAGTGATGATAGCACAGCATTGTACCATCAGCCCCAAAAGGTGATGGTCAGAAATAAAAGATTAAGTAGCTGACAGGGGGACTGAGGGGGTCATCTGAGTCGTTATTTGGTTAGAGCCCATGAGCTGAAGTGCCTAAGCTGTATTTCCGGTTTGGGTACTTTCATAATACCTAAAACCGGTTAAATCATAGCATTCCAACTCAAGCCATTCTATTTTTTTATGTTTTCCTCCTGCTTCAGTTTTCATATATGCTCATAGACTGTTTCCCAGTTTTGTGAAGGAGCAAGGTCTTACTAAAAGGAATGGTATTTAGCTGGACAGAAGCTTAGGTCAGCCATGCTGGGGGTTTGTGTATTCTCCGTAGTTGCAAGAGGCGAGATAACCTCCTACCTGTGCTCTGAGTGTGCACATATAACTCCAGGGGCCACACCTAAAATGAGGTTCCCACTGTGGTGAGGCATCAGAGTCTGGAGTGACCTCTTTATAGTGATTTCCACTAATGTGTCTTTCTCAGATGTTTGAGAAACTGAATCGCTTTGTATATTGACTGAGTATCTCACTGAGAGCAGCCAAGGTGGAAAATGTTACTTGGATTCTTTTGCACACTGGAAAACACAACATTTGTTGTGAGGTGGTTCAGATCGTCTCACTCAGGCTACTCTATGTGTGTTGATGTTTTTACATTGCAGCTTTATTATCTTCATTCACAATTTCTTTCTTTTAGGACTTGTTACTCCTTCCCTTGATGTTCTTCTTTTATTCTGAACTAGTTACTTGATGAACCAGGTTGAGGAACTGAACTGTAAGTTCAGGACAATTCACAGTCTTGCAGGAGCTACACAAGAAGCTCCACACCCAGTCCAGAGGCCACTGACCAAAGCATGCCTTTTATCACAGCAGCCAGTACAATTTTTCTCCTTTCCCACTTCAAAAAGAGATTGTTTTAAAAATACAATTCCAGAGATGTTAGCAATTTATTTTTAATAATATTTTAAATAATATTTAATATTTTTAATAACCAGAATAATTGGTTAAGGAGTCCTTACAACTTTAGTACCAGGAGTTTTTTATGAGCAACTTGAGATTATTTTTTGCTGTTCCTTAGTTACTTGTGGAATTGATAAGTATCACTAAATATTCTAAATTTTAGGGGGAAAAAAACCCCCCATACATTTTTTTTCCCGACACAAAACTTCTAACCTTGTTTTTCTTTGATCTCTAATTTCTGTTTCTCCTCCATCAAAAAAATAACAGATGTTCCTCGTTTTAGGGCCCTGTGGGCACTAAATGGCCTTAACTGCCCCTCACCTGTGGTCTCCCCATTCTCCGCTGATGGGTCCAGGAGCTCTATTTAAGTTCAGCTCTGGAGTCTTAGTTCTGGTTTGGTCAAGGCTGTTGAAGTGCTTCTTTGAAGCTCTGTTGTGGCTCTCTTTGCCTGTGACCCTCACACTGTGGCCTTACAGACTGGTTTCTCTGCTTGGTCTTGGACTTATTGCCACGAACAGGACAGTACCTGCCTCTGGTTACTGTCACCAGAGCTGATCCTGACGTGACTTCTCAACTCAGCCTTGTCACCAGGGACTTCCCTGATGTGGATGCTTGGCTGAAGCTGGTGCTGCCTGGGGCCTGCCCTGCTCACCTTGCTCAGGCAGGACAAGGGCAGTGGATGGTGAGGTCACAGCCCCATGCTCCTTGGAGAGCAGCCAGGCCAGTTGTTTCAAACTCATGGAAGCTGGGCAAGTGTTCATCTGACTCTTTCACTGCACAATTCTTTTTTCTTCATAGCGGGGAGATAGAAAGAATGATCAGCTAATGCTAATCTTATTCTTTTCTTGCTCTGTCTGAAACACAGGCAGTTTGATTGTTCAGAATTAAATCAATATCAGTAGGAGATTTGGAGACATACAGACAGCAGCTACTTATGCAGTAGCCTGATAGGAAACCTAAAAATTAAACTTGGTTCTTGAAACAGTGACCTGCTACCCAGTGAACCAACTTTAAAACTATTTTAATGCATAATCCTTTCATTTGGAAAAGCGAGCTTTTAGTAATTCGGTTTTAATGTCCTTCCTCTACTCTGTTAAGGAGTAGCCACATAAGTTGACTCCTGCTAGTCCCTGGTGCTTATACTGTTTTGAATCACAGAGTTCATGTTGGTGCCACCTACTTTGCTGCTCATGTCAGAGGTTTATGAGATTTTATTGTACTGGAATCACTTATATTATCAATTCAGTTCAAATTCAGTAATTTCCAGTTTGAATTTTTCTGTTTTGCAATAGACAGCACCTCAGACAGCAGGTGAACATCTTGGTCTAGATACACAACCTGAGGCTGGTATCTAACTTTAGTGATGTTTAGGCTGTGTAATATGTATCCTATCCATTGTGTAACAATTCCTGGAAAAGCCCACATCATTTCTTCATTAATTGTTAAAAATTAACATCATCAGCCAAGAAACATAGGGTTTCTGCCTGAAACTGAGGAAACACAGGCACCTGGAGTCACAGCAGTGTGATCGGTGAGTTGGTGGCTGTTAGCGGAGAGTCACAGATCATGTACTGGTGTCCATCACTGAAATACTCCATGAACATTAGTCCTCATAATCCCTCTGTCAAAGGCACACAGAGACAGAGCTAGTTTAAAATAGCCTGTGCTGTGCCTTGTCCAAGAGCCTGTATTAAGTCACTGGCAGATGAAACATGAGGCCAGGCTCTTCAGTCCTATTACTGTGCACCCAGTTCCCCCTCTGGCATGGTGACCTTGTCCTGTGCTCCTTGTCCTGGGCAGGTGCTGCCAGCTTGAGCTGGAAACCTCCGTACTGGGAGGAACTGGGAAAAAATCCTAAATTGGGAATTGGTGACCTGGATTGTTCCTCTTCTTTGACATATGATTTCTTCAATCCCTGATAAATTGAGTCTTGCCATCTCACACCAACACAAATGGAAGGAAAATGATGTTTAGTGTATTTGAGGGAGAGGGCAATGAGGAGCACTGCCCCAAAATCTTACTTCAGAAGTTTTGGGGGGGTTCAAGCCCTGGAGTCAGGAAAAGGCAATTAATCTAGGCTTTCAATTTCCTTTTTTTTTTTTCAGCATGCTTTATCATAATTTATTATTGCTGAGGTCTAAAAAGAAGTTGTGTAAGTGGCCAGGAGTTTTTCTGGTGAAAACTGCTAGAATTCCCTGTAATTTGAGCAGTGCCACATTGATTGGCACGGCCTGGGCATGGTCTCCGTGGAATTCAGTGGACTTCCAGTCATATCCAAAGCAATTTTGGTTGGAGATGCACTCTGATTTGTGTATGAGGCGCCTGGCAACGTGGTAATGAGCAGCTTTATAAATAACTCTGCATTATTATCTTTATGTCTTAGTACTAGTATTGTTATTTTTATGGTACTGTAATGTTTATTATGGCTATTTTATGGTGTAATTTGATTAGTGTGTTACTATAATATCACATAGAAAAGGGAAGGGCATTCCTGTCATACTTCTGAACACTACCCCTTCTGTTTCCGTCTGAGGAACCCAGAGCCCTTTGGTGATCATTAATTGTCCCACACCATATAAGTGAACTTAAGCACAGAGAACTTAAATAATTCCCCCAAGCCCACACAACAAGTCCATGGCAAAGCTGAGAGTTAGACCTCAAGAACTCCGACTCCCTGATGTCTGTGTTAACCACTAGAAAACATTCTCATCACAGAAACAGCAGGTATAATAGGAATGAAGATTGCCACGATGCAGGTTTTTTTTAGGTCAGTTGTAATTAGAACACTCAATGTTTTACAAACCCTTTAGGTTTCCTGTTTAGGGCTTGATCAAACCATAAACTGCTCGTTTAAATAAGCTCCAAAACCAAAATGTACTAGGAAGCTGAGAAGCAAGGAGACAACATTTAACAGCAAACTTATGTTTATTGCTCATTTGCTTTCCTTGCTGGGATGATGCCGTGTACTCATATTAAATATGCAGAGCCAAATTTATCCCTAGGGTGTAGTTTTTTTGGGCTCTGAATGACACTAAGGTGAATTTGGCACATTTACACTTAAAATTATTATGGGTTTTACGAATATTTGGAATGGTGTCAAAATGTTGTGGGTTAAATTCTGTTCTCAGTTCCGCCAGTGCTAACACAGGTTAACACCGTTCTGATCTGGCGCTGGATTTACAGCAATGTAATTCCACTGGCCCAGCCTTCAGCTGGTGTGAATTAGTTTATCTGCACTGGAATGCAGGCAGCTCAGCTGCTTTACACCAGCTAAGAATCTGACCCACATTTAAATAGAAGTACTCCTAAAATACACAATAGCAAATGCAATGTGAATTAGGTCCCCTGGGCCCCGATTTGCTGTGGGGAAGCACAGCTGAAGCTGGTTTTGCAGCTCTGATGTGCAACAAGCCAAGCTGGTGTCACAAACCTGAACCTGACCTCCACTTGCTCTTGTGATGCTTTGTAAGTTTTAAAATAACACTGCAGTGTTACACATGCTGTGTGTGTGTGTAAATCATCCCAAACTGCTGCAAGTCATCGCCCGTTCTCCTGTTTCAAAGCAGAGATCGGGAAGTGCTTGGTGATATTTGGGCTCAGTTCAGATATTCCAAAGCTTGGATGGATGGATTGTTTTGATTCTTTCTTTGAACTCCTTTCCCACCCCTGCTAAAAGTAACAGATCCACTCAGTTCAGCGACAGACAAGTTGGAGACAACGCGCCACTGCCCTCCCCAGTACCACCCCCCACATGCCAAATTTGCAGACATCTGTGAGCTGGAGCACGGCACTGCGGCAGGAAAGAAGTGCTGGTATTCCTGGGATGTACTGCCTTTAGCAGTCACAAATGACTGAAATTAGCCTCTCTTCTATGGGCCTTAACTCGCTTTATGACTGGAGGTCTTTTGTTTTATACCACTCTACAGAGGTGCCTTTGCCATGCTAAAGATTTAACTAAATTATAATGAATGATCCTCACCAGCACTGTGCCCCTAATTAGAACAAGTCGCACAGACATATTGTCTCCTTGATTTCCTCTGTTACATTTCTCTCACTCTCTTTCTCTGCCTGAGACACATGGGTCCCATTAAACATTTAGCATTTAATGTGGTTCCCTTAAATGACTTCTCAAGTTTTCAAGTTCCATTTAGAATTGTATGTTACTCTCCTGACTGTGGTTTTGATTTTGTTATGTTTCATGCATTTAGCCAAAGCAACTGCTCTTCTCTCCCCTCTAGTGGGGAGCAGCTTGGGTCAGTGGAAGCTTGGGTTTAAGTAGTACATTTCGTAGTCATCCAAACAAACCTTTACATTTATATATAAAATAAGGAGATTGGGGAAATAGCTTCCTCCTTGGTAAACACAAGTGTGGTGATTTTGTGATGTTCCTTCAGTGCAGTGCAGTTGATTTGTCAATGAAAACAAAGCATCTTTAATCTAGTGTCATATTTCTATCAAGCTCTCTTTGTAAGTGGTTCTGTAATACACAGAGTTTCTTATTAATCTTTATGTATTTCCAACCTAAATAGAAACTACTGACAAAAAGCTTTTATAACATGTGGTGAGATGTACAATGTGTATTATCCCCACTGAGTATCTCTGTTGTACATCTGGAGTGCTGAAGGACAGAGGTTTTGTTGTTGACTGCATTGTCTCTAATATACTTCCTCAGTAGCTGCTACAATGAGAATTCCAAATTGTCCTTTCCAAAAATATTGAGTCAAGTTCAAGGTCTGGACCCTAATCCTCAAGGTATTTTGTGGCCTGTGCCCAAGGTGTTTCATAAATCTTGTCTGTGTTTGTCTTAAAGCCTGTCTGTACCACTGTAGTTATCCCGCTTCAGATCTATGCCTGGATAATTATTTTGGAATAAGAATGCCTTATTTCCCCCACTCTTTTCCCATTTAGCTCATGCTCCTCTGAAAATGGTACATATTCATTTGAAGGAAAAGGGCATTCTTAATCCAAGATAAGCATCTCTTTCCAAATAGTGTCATTAACAGTAAAGAATACTATAATAGCATAACTTTGCAATGGATTTCTGTGCTTCTGATTACGTAAGTGGTGCTGTATGAAGGACCCATGTCTGTAAAGCTGTTGACTTTCTCAACATCAGATTAACCCTGGTTGCTGTGTTAGGATTGTGAATCCAGAAGCATATTCCTTCTTGTTAAAGCCATTGATACCCTAGTCCTGATCCCATTGTTGCAGTATTTTAATGGTGGATTGTGACAAGCAGCAACAAAAACACAAGATGTAATTTCAATGACAATGTCTTGCTGCTTAGAGCCCTCAGATGTGAAATCAGCTAAGATTTAATTATGGTGACTTACTAACACTGCTTGTTCTTTAGATAGTTCTTAAAAGTTTCTGTGATGTATTGGCTTCCAGGGTTAAGCCACAAGAAGCTTGAAATTACTCTGGCACTGAGATTTAGGTTTCATTAACAGTTAAGCCTTCGTCTGGAGTGCTGATGTGTTCTGCAATGGGGGACTTGGCTTGGTTGTAACATTAGCAGATCTGTGAGTCCACCAACATGTCCATGGATAATTGTGTTTCAGCCTTGGGTTCTTTACTGTAATCTGCTGTCTGATAATGGGTGACAGGGGAGATAAGAGGAGGAAACGTGCCAGGAAGATTTCATTCAGTCTTGTACACTCTACCTGCAGCTGCTGTTTCCTCTGAGGTGGTGGCTGGCTTGGCAGCTTCTGCTTTAAAGCAGAGAAAGCCAGGACTGATGACAGGCTCTTTAATGCCTTTCTTACCAGGCCCTTGTGGAGACTTTGCTGCAAAGAGATATCACAGGTCTAGGAGCTGTTTCTGGAATCATTCTTCTTGCCATAATGCAAATGAGCACCTTTTGTTTCTATTGCAGCAATGGTCACTGTTTCTATTAAATAGAGCTCTTTGAAATTCCTTTTGACAGAGAGGTTTTCTGTTGATAAATGCAGTTTTGCTAAAATTGAAATGTTTCTCCAGGGAGGGCATCAATTTTGCAAAAATTTTAACTTTCCATGGGAAAGTTAAAAAAGCATCTTGGCTTTTTTGAAAGGAATCTTATGAGGTTGAACTATTTTGGTTTGACTCCATAATTTTAATTGACGTCTAGATTTTAATTTTTATACTAAGGTTACAAAGATAGGTATTTAATAACATTAAGGTTGCATTAGTAGATTTCATTGTCTCTGCATGATTGTAATAAAAAGGTTTAGCTAATTCTGAAACTTGGGAAGTCTTAGAAATGTTGAGTTGTGGGGGAAAACTGAAATTTCAATTAAGAATGAAAACAAGTTCTAAATGCTGAAATTTCCTATTAGAAGAAATGCTGGTTTCTGAATAGTTCATGTAATAAATGCAGAAATTAATTTCTCTAACTGATCTTTTAATTCTTCATAGCTCTGCACCTCTGAAAAAACTTGTGTTGCATGAGAGCAGTTCCTCAGAAAATATTATGATAAATATTTGCCTTTCTAAACTATAGATTCCCATTTCTTCATCTTCCCAGGAAGGTAGCATTGTTTCCTACAGGGCTTTTCTCACAATGCTGATCATTTAATTTATATAAATATCTCGTGACTGCTGCTACTGTCTTTGCAGTGCATTATAATCACAGCTGTGATTATAAGCACTGATGTTGGGGTAGAGATCAATTTTCTTTTATTAATTAAAAAAGGTGACATTTTAATTTATGAATTAAAGAAGGTTAGAAGCCAATATCCAGACTCTCAAAGACTCTTACACTGCTTTGGCTCTGACTTGCTCCATCATGGTCTTCTTGTATGATCTCTGGTGAGGAATTAACAGTTCTAATTTCCCTGAGCACTTTGTGGTGACTTTCTAGCAGAAGCTCTGTGCCTCTCACAGACAACAGCCAGTGCTGAAAAATCCTGACACATGTAATTTAAAGGGTTAAAAATCAAGGATGCAAAGCACAACCAACAAAATGCCATGCCTTTGATTTAATAAAGAGATAATCCTCTTTCTATTAGCTACGATAATAATGACTCACCAGTAATAAATGAAGGAATACACACAGAATGACATCATGTGAACAGCACAGTGTCTGTGGGACTTAAAATGAAGAGGATTATTCCAGTATATCAGTTCTGAGCCTAAAACTGGCAAGGATGGATCTGGAGTAAAATTTAATGTAAGAAATGTTTATTGAAGCACTAACATGAGAAATGAATTATATAACTGAAGTTATTAAAAACAATAAGCTCCTATTTCAAAAGCTTTAATTTCAGTAGAATAATATACACCCAGCTCGACATAAGGCTGTAATTCTATTGAGTCATTCCAATGACATCAGGAACCACAAGAGGGGATGTGCTGTGGCTTATTGATGTCTGCAAACCACACCCCATCCCCCGGATGGAATTACAGCCTCCATCTTTCCATCTTATACTGGAGACCAGAGTCTCATCTGGCTCTTCATGCAGAAGAAATTGCCCTGAAGGCTGTAGAGTTGTTCTGGATTGACACTGGTGGAAGGAAGAGGAGTTACAGCACTGGTGGCTCATAGTTCTCAGTTTCCAGGCCTCCTGCTTCTAGGCAGCCCATCGATGTGCTTTATCACACAAGAGTTTTCAAGTCCTTCACATGGATCACAGATTATTTAAAACACATTACAAGCTGGAGCAAATTAATATTTTGTTTATAAGGCCTTCATCTGATTTTTACAGAAAAATATCTTGCTCAAGTTGATTTCGTTGGTCTGGATTGCCCTTGATCACCTCAAAGATTGCCTTGCTTGCATGGAGAGGGAGCTGGGGAGTGGCTGGAAGTAGCCACTTTGTCTAACTTAGGACTAAAATGGTTGTTTTACTGTACTCTGAGCAGAGAGAGGTTCCTAAAGAGAACAATAAAGAGCAAAAGCTGAGTAAAATGCAGATGAGATGTTCAAGCTATGAGTTGCCTGCCAGGAACAGGCAACACAACTGACTCCTGTGCCCCTGGTGCAGCCTTGGAGAGGTTTCTCTGCAATTCTGTTGGCCCCAGTGGGGGTACAGCTGTAGGATGCACACCTGAACCTGGGCCTACAAAATGCTTCTGAAGAATCTTGCAGCTCACCTATTTCTCTGTCAGAAAGTGCAGATGGTATCACTTGTGTGTTCCTTAGATAACTGGGCTAGATACCAGTTAAGGTTTACTCATACTAGGCTTAGATTTACTCTTTTACTATAACAAGTAAGGAAACACCATTTAGATCTAACAGGCCAAAGCTCCTTCTGTTTACTAATCTTGTATTTGGATACTAAATCCTGAATATCTATTTCTGGTAAACTGAATTCCAGCGGGGAGCAGAAGAATAACCGGGAGGTCAATGAGATTCACAGTGGTGCCACTAAGGACGTGTCCAGTGAGCCCTGCTGGTGTCACAGCAGTGCTGGGGGGAGGACCCGCCCTGCTTCATGACTCAGAGGGTGCTGACAGGGTATCTTTTATGAGGCGTTGGAAATATTCTGGAATCTGCTTCCCACCCCAGTCCAAAGGAGCCCAGATTTGGTGACTTTCCAGGCACGTTGCAAAAGACATCCGTTGTCAGATACCCGGAGAAGGCAAGGACATGGCTCTGCTCCTTTGCCCTGGGATAGGGGTTGAAATGCTGGGGAGATGATTTCTGGTTATTTAGTCTGTGCTGAGACTCCTGGGCAGACAACTTCATTACCTGAAAACTAAATAGCAAATGTATATAGACCGATTAGGGAAACTAGGCAATAGGGACTTCTACCTATGGTTTGGGATGGGAACAATTTTTACCCTTGGGACAGAAGGAATTGTTTATAAAATACATCGGAGTCTGTATTTTCCCCGTGTTTCTCTTGTCTTCCCCACCCACCTCTTCTCATTGAATGTAGAAATATCTTGTTATCATTCAAAGAGCTGATTTCTTGGTTTGGATGTTGGTCTTTGATAACAAGTTTCTAAATGCCTGCTTAAATTTACTCTGCTGCAGATTGCAGGAGAAAGGCAGTTACTAGATGAAGCCACACCAGTAAAAAAGGTGGATAAATAAATGGACTGGGAAAACTATGTTTTGGAGCAGAGCTGTAAAACTTCTAACTAGGGTCATTTTTCTAATTATAGGATGGTGAGGCTGAAGACTCCAGTGCCCAGGCAAAGGATGAAAAAAACTATCCAACTGAATAAATAAATCTCTTAAAGAAAAAGATAGTTCTCTGCCAAGAAACCTAATATGAAATGTTGAGAGTGCAGTTCCGAAAAAGATTTAATTGGAGATATACTCCTAAGAATATGTAAATAGTCTTTCCATGTCTTAACTAAAAGGAGAAACAGATGCCAGTTCTAAGATCTGAGATCAAATATGAAAAGTACTGAGGCCTCTAAATGTCACTTTAAAAGTATATAATTAGATTCTTATCTTGCTAAGAGGTTGGCCAGTAGTTTTGCAGTGAAAGGTATAAACTCTTTGGATATATTTTACAGCAAATGGTTAAATATTCTACTCTTAAGTGCAGTAAAATTCAAACATCTAGATTTTAAAATGTAATTTAAAAATTTAAGTGGCCTTATGACAAAACAGTGACATGGCAGTTTTGACTAGCCATTTCTGGTGCTCGTTCCTTGGGACCTACTGATTGGGGATCCTTTTAGGGTTTGGGTGCCCCAAGAGTAAAAATTTCAGTGACAGTTTGTGGACTTGATTATGATGTCAGTTGCAGATAGATCAGTGAATTTGGGTAAAATAAGTAAATCCATTTTTGTTCATTCAAGGCCCTGCTACTCAACAGAATGTCAGTCCTTACAAACAGTGGACAACAGTTCCATAGGAATGGGGGTCAGTCATTACATTCCATCTGGTTTTCCTCTCCCTGACTTTGGTAGGGACCATCCATAGGGTAGGAATTAATGTAGACAGAGGGGATGGCTCAGTCACTGCCTGACATTGCAATTTTTCATTTGCATGAGGACATGATATAATTTTAAAAAATTAGTGTAGTCCCCTATGCCTTCATCAGCCACCAACAGACTGAGACACAGGGGTTTATTTTGTTTGTCTGGGGCAACCACTATGACTACAATTCTACTGAAAGCCAAGACATAAAGTGATTGTGACATTTCTGATCCAGTAGGAATTTGTAAGTACCAGAAAATTCAAGCAACTTTCATTCCACAAGTCACAGGTTCAGGTAGGAGACTTGGTCCTGGGCTGATTTTGTTCAGTTTTGATTACTGCAATAAATCTGAAATTAAACTGAGCTTTCCAACACTGAGTTTCCAGTGATGCCAGGCTAGATTTATGGTTCTGGGAACAAACCATACAGTTTTGCAGAGATTGTGGTGTTGCCATAGAATCATAGACCTAAAGAGTCTGGTTCAGTCCCTCTGCCTGCTCTAAACAAAATGAACTCCACCTAAATCCCTTCTAATGAAATGCTTGTCTGGCCTGTTTTAGAGACCAATAATGGTGATTCTCCCTCAATGTTCATAGAAAAACACCTAGAAAATGGAAACTACTCAGACCAGCTCCTTTGGTACATCCAGATGTACCTCATGTTATGTGTCTGTGGCCCATGCACAATGAAACCAGATCTTTCTTGTTTTAAATGTTTCCATTTTGCTGTTCAAAAAAAACTTAAATGAAACAGTTTATACAAAATGATCAGGGTAAAAATGGTTTCAATAAGTTCATTTCCCTTATCTTGGGGAAAATCTTAGTTTAAAGCTTAGAAAAATCAGTACTTTCTAGTTTTTCCAAAGAAATGTCCTACTGTTATGAAGTTATGACAAAATGCAGAATTCCTCAAAACTGAAGTTTTCCAATCGTTCCTATCAGAAAGTCAGCATGGTGCTAGAAGGGGAATTTTACACAGTTTCCTCTGCCCATCCTTGTTCTGCTGGATGTGCTTCAAAGCTGCTTCAGAAGGACAAGGAAAGAAACGGCGAGTGAATGTCACTGTCGATAAAGCCAACAGGAAACCTTCCCATTGCCTTCTGTTCACTCTGCAGCAGACATGAATAGAAAATCTAAGGAGGGTTAGGGGTGCATCATTCTTCTGGGTTCTCCTTTGTGGCCTTGTTATCCCCAAAGCCAGAAGCCTTACCCAGAGGCGCTCCTGCCTCTACTCACACTCCTCCGTGCTAAAGTTCTGTAAATCCACACCATCATCCCAGCGTGGTGCTCCACTGCTGACTGTACTCTTTGGAATTAACAACAAATGTTTAGCCTGGCCAGGAGAATATCAGGGAGGGGTTTTTCTTTCTGTGGGGACAGTAGCACTGGCCATGGTTCAGCGGCGCCGCAGCCAGCACAGACAGGTTGGCATCCCTGCAAAAGCATCACCTTTGCCTTCGCTGTCTGCCTCCACACTCAGATCTCCCACACGGTCCTGGAATGTGCCTCTTGTCTGCTACCCGGCTGGCTTGGGAGGTTTTGAAAAGGTTTAATTTAGCTCTCATTTGAGTCCCTTTGCGCTGCCAAAAAATCTGAACTTTGGTTCCAAGCAGAGCTTAGGAATCCTGGTTCTCAGGAGGAAAGAGGACGGGAGGACAGGGGAGAAGCTGTGCATTTTAAAGGAGAGAGAAAGAGATGATACCAGATTTTTTTTTTTTCCTGTTTAGAGACAGGTTTTTTGTGTTCTCATTCGCACCGCACTGTGACGGAAGGTGAGTGACCAGCTCCAAAGTTTGGGTAACAGCGACACCCCGTGGTCAGCTGGAGCCTTCTGGCTGCCCTGGCCTCCGTGGCTTTTGTACTTCGTAGGTGACAATTCTCTGGCTTGTACCTCTCTGACATGGGGAGATGTGCCAGGGTGCGCTCTGAGGAGCACCAGCGTGGGCCTGTATATGGGCCTCTTCTTCATGGCACCCCCAAGAGCTCCAGCTGTGGCTGGGGATGGAGGATTCCCAAGTTATTCCTAGGTGCTGGGGTGTCTCTGTTATGCTTCAGCCTTGCCCCTGGGAGCACAGGGTGTGATGTGTGGAAGCACAGAGCTGGCACAGGTGGGATGCCCAAAGCTCAGGTGGGCAGCGAGGGCCTGAGGACATCAGGAGTGTGAGTCTCATTCCACTGTGCCACAACATCTGTGAGCACATCTATACAGTGCAGCTGGGAGCAGTGTCTGGCCTACAGAACTGCAGAGCAGAATCAAATTTACGGCTTCACGGGCAAAGCAGGGACCACTCTCTGGCCTGGTGTAAATCACCATCACTCAGCTGAAATCAATACGGTGTTGGGACATCTTGTGGTGTTATTGGAAGTCTGGCAGTATTTGGTGCGTTGCTTAGACCCCCAAGTCCTGTCTCGTGTGGATGCATAAAAATCTCAGCTTTCATTTCCAAAAAGCCTTGTACTTCTGGGGAAAAGCTTGATGATGTGACCCAAGCACTCTGTGAGGACTTAAATACCTGGAGGCAGATGGAACAAAAAAATAAAATAAAAAAGGGAAGGAATCCACATGAGTTCTCTGCTACACTTTCAAACGTTCAAAATAGCTTCATTAATCTGGAGGCCCTGGTGGCTTCTCTATTAGCTGGGTTGAAATGAAATTTAAGCATCTTCAGTGTCTTAGGATTTGACCTAAATTTCCTTAATACAATAGCATGAGTATGGCAATAAATTCTTCTTTCTGCATATCCCATTTCCTATTAATCATCCCCTTTTAGACCTCTTTTCCCCTTTTTAAGTGATGTGAGTGTATTTCCAACTAAAACACAACAGCTTTGATCTCACTAGCTCAGAAAGAGTCAAAGTTTGTAAATTTGTAGCTATTGATAGTTTTTCTTGCATCCCAATAATTAGATAAGCAAGACATTTCATGTGCATGTGTAAAGAGCAATTACACAAAGTAGCAGTCACAGGGATCACATTTTCAGGAAGATATTTCTTTCCTGTCTGGTTATGGCATCTGTGGCAGGCAGTTTAGCAGCTGTCAGAGACAACTCTGAGGATCCTCAGAAGATCAGCAATGGGACATTTCCAAATGATCTTGTTGACCTCAGATGTCAAACATAATCAGGCTAACACACCAAGCAGTGAGCTGGCCAGAGCTGTCAGCTTGTTCCAGACTAACAGCCACAGGGTGAGTTCTGCAGCTTGTTCAGCAGCCAGTGGGGCTCCTGAGACAGGAGTGGCTGCTGGGGAAGATGCACAGGAGGATTTCCCCAAAAAGAGTTCTGTATTGCTGCTCATGAGTCTTCTCATAGCTGCAGGCTAAGTAATCATGGAAAGAGCAGGAATAAAGGCATTTGTGTCTAGAGAGAAGTAGTTTCACTGTGAAAGTTATTAATGCACTGTGGCAAGGGACACCAGTGGTCAAGGACTGTCAGGTTTTCAAGCTAACTGCAGTGAAGGATGCAGAGGTGCCACTCATGCTTACACTGGAGATGTCAAAAGATCTTGGGCAGCTGGGGACCTAAAGGCCAGGCATATCTGAATGGTGGTTGAGTAGAAAATACAAAAATCCCCACTTGCCCCAGAGAGGTGTTAATCATCATGGAGATCTCTCCCACCATGGAATGTAGATTGCAAGGATCCAGCTTACGGATGAATATTGGAACTGTACTTCAAAGTTTTAGACTATCTGATATAAACTATACTATTCAAAATTTAGGTTTATACTTTGCTGAGAATTGTATCCCTGTTACTGACCACTTCCAGATGTGAGAAATGTTACTGATCTTTTGAAAGTGGTATAAACTCAGACTATGTGACATATACTGTAGGAAGGTGAAGTGCTGCAACAATCTGCTGCTGGATGAAAACGGGAGCAGAGGAAATACCTGGGGAGGAAGAGAAATGGGCTGGGTGTGTGGAATAAACAGCTGAGGAAACACGCCATGTGTTTGAGCTAAAATTGAGCTATCCTTTGAGAACTTTACTTGGTTCTGAAATGAGGATACCTCAACCTGAATCTGTTCTATTACAACAATGTAAATAATTACTTTGGAGACTTGTAGTGATGTAAGGTGAAAGTAATTAAAAGGAGAATTGGACCTGCTTGATGGATAAAGAAGAGCCCAAAAGTTTTAAAGGAGCAGGGTACAATACTTTGTGTTTCCACGTCACTCTTCATTTGAAGTTCTTGGGTGCTCACAAATTGTAATTAAGCTTCAGAATAGCTACTTTACTGATTACCAGAATAAGGCATAAGGAGATTAAACAATTTGTCTAGATTGACAGAGTGAGTGAAAGCAGAAGGAAAAGCAGGAAAACATCCTGCTTTCCTTTTCAGGAATGCAGTGACCAAAGTGCTGCCCAACACTAAAAATCCATTACTTGTTGAAGCAGCATCCCATGCAATTGACAGACTGGTGCTATTTCTGTGTATATCTTATACATTAAATTAGTTATAAATTTCATCTTCCAGGATTATATTAAGATTGACAGATAGGCCATCAGAGGCCTGAAATGTTTGTATTGATACATTCAGCTATTGCACATCCCCAGCAGTTCTCAACAGCACTCAGTGCCTCCAGCTGGGTGACTTCAACTCATGTTTTATGAAGAGGAGAGTAGGAAAAGAGCATTCTGAGAAGAGGGCCAAGCTATCACAGTTTCAGCTCCATAGCCCAGGTGCTTCATAAATACCACTCACATCTCATGCTTCATTAACTTCTTTTGGAGATTAATACATGTTTGCATGGAATGCTTTAAACCTGTCTGCACTGATCCCATGTATTCCCCACACGCCGTGCAGCTCACAGCTGGATGATCCCACCCCATCAGCAGTTCTGGAAGCCATAGGATGGGAGCTGGCCAGCCGGTACATGCACATGGATGTGGAAAAGGCACAGACGTGTGACTCCCCTGTTGCCTTATACATGAGAGATCCATTTCTGCAAAGTCATTGTAGATCACCATCATTCTGTTCTAGTTTGATTTCGCATTTCATTCCTGCTGCCCTGAACACCCTGACTTGGAGTGCTGTCACACCTAATTAAAGCTAGGTGGGTAAAAAAAGATTGGGCTTGAAGTGTAGCTAAACATCTTAAATTCATGCTGGGGCCAGATCTTGAGCTGCTGTATTTCAGCAAGGATGTTATTGTGTATCTGCTGAAGACATAGCTTCTGGTTTTTGATTAGCCAGAGAATAGCTTCCAAAAAGCCTGGGAATATTATATGCTGGGAATTCTTCACAGACTGTTTTTCCATTAGAACTGGCTGCCAGCCTGCTTAGGAGGCTGTCTGACATCAGGTATATCTTTCCTAGGAAGTCTCTATTATCTGATACTGGTATTATTTTTGTGCCAATGATTGAATTAAACTATTCTGTTCTTATTTCAAAATGAAACCATTCTAATGTAAAAACCCTAGATGGACAATGTCCTTTAATTCAGCTGGCCAAAGACACTTCTTTTGTTTTATACACATTAACCTAAAATTGAAACGAAAGTTTTGACAGTCAAAAAAGTGTAGTCCAAAATAGCTCACAAGTTACAGAGAGCTAATCAGGCAGATGTCTGAGACAGTGTAAGTAAATACTGATCTCATTCACACTGCTCTGAATGGAGAGCTACGTGATAAAAGTCCTAGGAACTCCTTCAATCAGCTCCAGGCTGAACTCATAATCACCAGCTATGGAACAGCAGCATTTGGCTGTAAATTAAATCTCATGTCTCTGTAAGAAAGCACCCTGTCCAACTGCAGCAGGGACCTCAGCAGCAAGGAGTATGTGCGGATTGTTTTTTGTCACTGACTAAAGTTGAGGGGAGACTGATGAGATGTTAGGCTGAGACACCTCAAAGGAACTGATTTTTGGAAATCCTCAAACTATTGGGCTCTTCTCAGGGCTGGCTCAAGTTAGGCACCCCAGAACAGGCATGCAAAATCAGTAGTCTCTTTTAAAAACCATCAGTCTTCATCTGCCTAGCAGGCAGATTGGAAAATCAGGCTAATGTAGAAATATTAACTGTGAAAAGCGTTAGAAGTTCTACAAATTTTAAAAAGGTACTTATTAGTACCTGTAAAATCTGTGTGTGTAGTGCAGGATTTCTTCTTCCACCGAGCAGTAGAACATGCTGTCCTTAGCTCCCATCCCCATGAAACTGTTAATATGCTGTATTTGTGAATAGCCATTAAAAAAAGCGAACTGTCTTTGCAGTTTTGGTACTCAGCCAGCCTGCCCACTTGCCCCTTTTCTCCTAGAACTGCTGCTGACTGTGCTGTGTTGCTCTTGAGGATGAATTAAGGCAGAGAAGGAAATATTTCTGATAATGATGCAAACTGAAAAGGGCTTGGTTTGCTTTAGAACCTCTGCTCTAGGTTGTTTGGGAACCAGCCCAGATGGGCTTGAGCCACTCAGATCAGTTTACACACATTGCTCTCAGTGGCACCTCCTAACAGGACTAATTAACATCGGAGAGATAATTTATTAAATATTTGACTTCACTTTGCAGTTACAGACCATTTAAATAAGAGTTACCCTGGAAACCTGTTAAGAATGACTGTGGCACCTTAATACGACCCCACTGTGCTTTCAGATGGATTCTAGGAACATGTGAAAAGGTGTTGGAAAATCCACTGCTGGAACTGAGTACACTGTGATACATTTATTCAGGAGTTGGATTTTGTTCATTTCAGTCTCTTTTACCTCCTTCCACTCATTCTACCTGTGACTCTCATCCTGGCATTCTGGTGAGCACTGTAAAAATTCATGTGTTGGCTTTGAAAAGCAAAATTATTTTACTCATCTGTGGTGATATTAACATCTACAGAAAACCAATGAAACGGGTGGCATTATGATGTCAGGAGGAGCAGAGCCAAAGGTGGTTTTCTGAAGGGAGACTCTGCATGAATCTCCCCAGACTGCCCAGCAGTCAAGGAGATTATATTCTCAACTGTTAAAGCTGTTTACACATACCAACCAGCACTGACTGCCTCTTTGTGGCAAGTTGTTTACATGAATTTATTTTGGGAAAATTCCATTAGACGGGACCAAGATTTCTTCATAAATCATTGAATTTAGCTTGTGTACTGATAAAATCTGGTTAGTCATTTATTCTTCTGAGCAGCATTTAGTTATGAGTGTTCATTATTTGTAAGGAGCAGCTTACATGGGTAATATAAAAATAATGGATCGCCTATGGCTGTTTTCACTGGTGGATATTTTACTCTGCTGGAAAGGATGCATTAGAAAACGACCCTCCTTACCAATTCAGCTAATAAAACAAAGGACTCATTAACTGGAGTCACAGACCTAATGTATGCTCTGAATTTTGCTAATTTAGCCAGCAAAAATCTCCCAGCGAGACACTGAAACCGCTTTGAAAGTGGTCCTGCAGATCTGTTTGCTGTAGTCTGTGGCTGTGTCCTCTGGAGCAGTGGGGATCTGGCTGGGCTGCTGCTGCTGCTGCTGCTGCTGCTGCTGCAATGCTTTCAGTCAAAGGAGTCGATGCTGTTGGATGGGGCTGTGGCGCCCTAATTTCTTGCACCAGCACAGAGTTTTCACAAAGTACCATTTAGCACATCACAGGCATATACAGTTTGGGAGGGCACAAAATTCATTCCTTAGTTTTGAACAGAAACTTACTCTTGTTCTGCAATTTCAGGTGAATCCAGAAAATGTCTGAAAAAACAACTCTCTCAAAATTCTGTAATTTATAAAGCATCTTTCTGCTTATTTGAAACTTCTTTGCTAGCATTTGCTGCTCATATAGCAATAGATCATCACTATGCGTTTTAAAAAGGCCCAAAAAGCAAAGCCAGGATCTAGACATCAGTTTTAATACAAACTTCTGTTGGGACCAGGATTTTGATTTCTTCGTTTCAAGCAAATGAACCAAGGTCAGATTCTTTCTCAGTACAACTGGAATAACTTCTTTATAACTGTCTGCATCAGTTTACACTAACATGGAATTTGACATGTTGCCATCAAATGGAAGGTGACTTTTCATCCTCTAAATTCACACAGACATATTAATCCAACACTGAGGTTTGGCATAATCTTTAATTTTCTAGAGCACATTTCTTCTCCGAATGCCTCACAAATATCACCCAAATGCAGCCATGTCTGGTAGGAAAGTTAGAAACATTCCTCACTGCTCACCAAAGAAGGCAACTTAACGCCTCCTTTTATTACAAATAACATTAATTCAGAGAACCACAGTTTCAATTGTGTTGGAAACATTCAGTCACTCAGACTGAACGGCGTGAAGCTCAGTTAATGAGGTACTTAGCTGCTCCTTCCAGAGCAGCTCCTTCTGTACCTCTGCTTCAGGCAGTCTCTGGGTCTCTTGAATGATTCTAGATCTTTACCTTGAGTTAATAATTTGCAGGTCATCTTCAGAAGTTTGCTTATTGTAATGTCCAGTTTCCATAAGGACAAATGGATTACACCTCCTGCAAATATGGCTGTTGCCACTAAATGATAGTAAACAGCTGGCACTAATGCTCAAGGGCAAGCAATATTTTGTTATGGAAGAAATATTTCTTGTGAGTATTGGGTATTTTCTATCTAATCTGGTGAATTTCTTCTTCCAAAAGGTTGTATCTTCACCTTCACCAGGAAACCTAATAGGCAAGTTATTGTGTCTTGCTTGTATGTCTGAGTCCTAAAGCAGGACCTCTGAGATCTTTCTGTGTGCAAATAACTCAGATGGAGATTCAAGTCATCCTCCTGAGACAGAGGATTAAACACAGAATCCTGCTTTCTAGACAACAGGAAAAGGTTAGGACAGCACAAGTTTTGTGTACTGATGTACCAAGTTGTGGTTTGTAAGTTAGTCTCTGGATTAATTCAGTCTAATAAGAGGATTTAAGACAAACCAGCAGAACTGGAGTCTGGATGTTTGTTGCCTGTGCAGGTGAGGGAAAAACACACTAACAACTCTCAAGTTCCTATCAGCTCCTTCCTCACACATTAGGCTGTGGATGCTGATTTTAGGGCTGCCCTTTATCTTTGCACTGGCACTGGCACTGGCATCAGTGTATATTAGGAAGTGGAAAATGAGTTCCACATGTGTGGGTCCAAGTGGAGACATTCCCCTTGCTGAACTGCAAGCTGCCACACACTGCTGGTGTTCAGAAGGACTTCGCCTTGCAAGCAACAGCTTTATTTCCCAGCTTGGGTTCCTGAAGGACTCTCTTAGCAACCTCTCCCTGAGAAATGCACAGGATCAGTGTATCTCCCAGCCAGCTCAGCCCTAAACTCTGCTTGTTTGGCCCAACCAACTTTTGGAGTTCACCAGCCACATGTAAGCATTGGAGCATCCCTGGAAAAGCAGATGTGTCTCAGGCTGAGCTTGGGTGTGAATTGGACTCCGAAAGAGAAACTTCTCGCTTAGCACAGTGTGGGAAGTCCTTAAGCAGCAACAAGCTTCAGGCCAAGCAGTTACTTAATTTTTTTTTACCCCTTAATTGATTCTTTGCTTTTAAAAATACAAAAAAAGA
Source organism: Oreocharis arfaki (assembly GCA_013398015.1). NCBI lineage: Eukaryota > Metazoa > Chordata > Aves > Passeriformes > Paramythiidae > Oreocharis > Oreocharis arfaki. Next base: position 219,048 of record VZRR01005429.1, read on the forward strand.
TTCTCAGACCCAGTCCTCCTGAAAGCACTGGATGGGTCCAGCTGCAGTGTGGGCAGGATTTACATGAGTGCCTCCACAGAGCTTTGCCAATACACTTTTGTCCTGGCCAATGCCTCCTCTTCCAGCCCTTGGCCTCTGCAAGGCAGACTCCTCCGAGTCAGGAGGAACTGAGATGTGTTATTAGGTGGTTTGGAGCTGTCGAGCCTTGCCTGCAGAATATGCTGTGCTTGCCTTCTGCCCAGCCCCAGGCAGTGCTTCCCACTGGGCTTCCAGAGGCAGAAAGTGGAGCAAGGCTAAGTGTGACTAATAGGAAAAGGAAATGGTGAAGAAGGGCCGTGTTCACACCACTCACCAAAATACACCCTGTGGCAAGGATCCTGCCAGGGAGATCCAGGGGACGTTCTGCTGTCTAGAGTGTTAGGAAATTATGTGGCTCCAGCCTGTCTTGGGGATAAGGATTCCCTTTGCTGGCTGAATGTGGGGACCTGTGTCTTTATTCCAGTTGCTGTGCTGTGCTCCACGGGGTCCAAACCCATCCCAAGGAACAAGGAGGACCACTGTGGCCTTCCCTGGGGCTGGGAGGTCGAGGAGATCCTGGCTGTTCTTCCCCTGAAAATGCACATGTGCTGGGGCTTGCTCTATCCAGCTGCTGGGCAGGGGTTCAGAGGCACCATGTCCAGTGACCCCAAATACAGAGAACTTTGGGTTCTGCCTGATTTTCTGTATAACTTTGGGAAAACTCCTCGTCCACTTCTCTTAACCTTTCTTGCCTTTTATCCTTAGGGATATAATTGCTTGTACTAAGAGAGGGGCTACAGTGTTAGGAATGCTGAGGTGTTAAAGGTCATGTTCTTCAAGCTGGAAAATCTCACCCTGAAATGAGTAAATCCAGAAACTGGGACAGTTTGATGTTTCACCCAATAGATAACTTTTAACTGAATAAAATTACAAGATCACGGAAAACTTTAGCTTCCTATAAAACAACCAGAGTAAAGATAAGTAATTAGAGGAAGGCTATCTATCAAAAAAAAAACCAAACAAACCAAAAACAGAACTCATAGAAAACAGTCTCCCCTATGGCTAAAGGCACAAGCTATAAAATAGATTTTTTTTTTCCCGCCTTCACAAATCATTTAAACATAAGTAAGAAATCAGTAGCTCCCTCTTCAGAGGCACCCTAAGGAATAAAAATGCAGTGAATCATGGGTATTTTATTACTAGTCTGTGTGTCTATCTGATGGCAAGCATCAATGGCTTCCCTTACACAGGGTGCCCAGGGGGATAGAAGAATGCAGGGAATAGCTTACTAGTTTCTGTGTCTGTCTGGTGGCAGAAATCCATGTTTTCTTATAGAAGACACTGTGGTAATGCATGGGCAGCCTTTTAGAGTGTATGTGTGTGTGCCTGGCTTTCTGGTGGCCAGGCACAAAGTGGGATTGAAATGTTGCCACTCAGTCATGGCTGCTGTGCCAGCAAGGCACGATTTTGGGCTCGGCCCCTCACAGCAGAGGCAGAAATGTTTTCCAGGCAGGTCTGTAAGGGGAGCCAAGGACAAGCATTAGGAGACTGAGAATGCTGGGGGGAATATCCAGAGTTTAATAATAGAAACAGATACTGATACAGGAGTTTGTTCTGACATGTAGGATGGGAATATGGGTAGAAAAAAATCTTCTCAGACAGTGGTTGATGCTCTGGTTTGAGTGGCAGTGCAATAAAGCATCAAACACCGATGTTAGTGCAGCTCACTGGCTTCTAAGCTGCTTCTGGGTGGATGTTGACAGCATTGCAAACCCACAGGTCCCAATATTTGACTTCCCATGTAGCCTGAACCTCACAAACAAGAATTGGGGGTCAGAGAGAGCCAGAGCCAGCCAATCCCAGAGGAAGAAATTTTTTACCCCTAATGCTGAGTGATATGTTAAAGGGCTTTTCTCTGAAAATGAGTTTATTTTACCTGCATACGCTTTCAAGAGGGGCTGTCTGGCAGGCCATGAGCATCATCCAGGGATCTCTCCATAAATTCTGTTGAGCTTTAATACTTTGTATAGGAAGTTAACCATATTATATCTACACTGAGGTGCAGATATACACACCTGAGTATCTACACAGGGAAGAGTAAAGATATACAGAGTAATTTTAAATAGCTGGTGGGGACAGAGAGCAGTCCAGCTCAGGATCATTTGCCCTACCAGCACTACTCTGCCTTTTTCTTGCTGGACTCCTGTTGCTCTGTGAGCTCAGTGATTTCCAAAAGGGGCTCCTGTCTCTGCTTTACATCTCAGTGTGACACCCAGACATGCACCAGGTCTTGATTTAAAGACTGTATGGAACCGGAATCTTGTTCATCCCTAGATAAGACACCACAGTGACGAACTGCCCTCATTTCTGAATTTGTGATTTCTTGGTATAGACACAGCCCCTAATGTTGACATTCTCATCTTAAAGGGAAAGGGTTTCTAAAGACCATGGCTGGTACTCTTAAACCTCTTGGCTGCTCTTCCAAAGACTGATGATTTTTTCTGATAATAGCAGTGCTCCAAGGCCTAGGCAAGAATAGCTTTTTTCTCCTTACTTTGGTGCATGCTTCTATTCATCACTTCCTTATAGCAAAACATAATTTAAAAAACAAGCCATATAAAATATTGTTCCTCTAGTGATTTATTTTATTTTCATGGTGTCTGGAGACATGATGTACTCCCATCCTCTCAGAGTGGTTATTAGCATCTGGCCTGGCTATTTCTTGTGGAAAATTATAAAAATATTTGGTGAGCAAAAGAGAGATGCTAAGTGCTTTGGTGGTCTGATCAGGGAGGGTATTTAGGAAAACTGCATGTTTTCTTTTGAATGAAATGACTAAGCTGTAGCCTCTTCTGGTGGCAGAGACACATGAATTGCAGCAGAGTTCTGTATTTTTCTTTTCAATCATTCTTTTCACTTATAATGTCTAAATGTTTTGCACAAAACTCCTCACTGGAATGTTTTCAGTTTTAAACAACTTGTGGTGTTTTGGTGAAGGGTAAATAAGCATCCTGACAAGGCAACCATTGGAGCAGCCAAGGGCAGCTGAAATTTCATAAGAGAGTTGGAGGGTGAATAATTTCCAGTGTCGCAGAAGATCAGGAGACATGGGTAGTGTGTCTGAGTCAAAGGACTGGAAATCAACCTCAGCAGGCTCTGGACCAGGCAAGTAACAGAAGAACTGGCCAGCTGGGAGAGAACAGCTTTCCAGAGGATATTGTAATGCTTCACATGTAATTGCTTGGGCAAAAAACAGCTGTAATCAAACCCTATGAGTACCAGAAATGTCATTTTTCCCAGTGTAATAATAAACATTGAGCTTATAGGGAATTAGAGGTACCACTTCAGTGAAAACGTGCTTCATTAATTCAGTTTTAACAAGAAAACCAAATTTTTCTATTTTTTCCAGTGGTTTTGGTCTATGCAATTTTTGAAAGGAAAAACAGCTCAGAATTTTCATGAATGCACTGAAATCAGTAAATGTGAAAAAACAAACCCAAGAAGTTACCACTGAAATTATTCAAATGTAAGACAACTGAAGCCTAAAGTATTCAGTTGTTCAATATCAAATTAACAACTACAAAATTAAACCAAGGAAGTATAACAGATTATTAGAAATGCTAAATCATTTCGCTGAACCTGCAGATAAACAACACAAATTCTAATAAAATATTTAAGAAAATGGCAAAAAATAATGTTCACTATAAACATTCTGGGACACAGTTACATTTATAGTGGAGTATGGAGAGGAATTTTATAAATAGCCATAAATCACTTGAGGACCAGACATGGAATTACTATCACCAGCACTGGAATTGGTGTTGTTATTGCAGTGACCTAAAATAACATTATGCTGCTCTTGGACACCCTGTAGGAGACCTTGGATCTCAACATATCCTGATTTATTCTGCTTCTATGATTTCTGCAACGATATTGGCTGAAGAGCTCAGTTCTTCCCTTGGGCCTTGAACTGCAGGCTCTCAGCTGATTCAGGGTAGCACTGACTCACAATTTCGTGACTTTCCATAGCTGTGTGCAGGCAATTGCTATGGGAAGATGAAATTCCAAGTTGGAAGCTCAGACCTTTCTGTATCTGCCAGTTGTAACCCAGGGAGAAGATACCTTAGGGAAAGTACAAAACTTGCAACACATAGTCAATACTTTGTCCATATTCTGTATCAGTCAATATTCCACATCAACCCCTTCCCACTTCAGTCCCCATTTTCTATCTGTAACTAATGTATGTGCATGCACATGCATGTTTTGATTTGCCACTTCATTTAACTCCTCTGTGCTTAGAGAAACACTAATATTTATTTCAGAGCGCTATAAAGCTTTTTTTCCTGCAGTGTCTGCTCTCTGATTCCAGGAGAACACTGTCATGTGAAAGAACCTATTCAAAATCCATTGCATCCCCATCCTTTTAATTTATGCAGTCAGATTTATACTCTGACTTCACATATCAGTTCTTGTCTGCTCTTGAGTCCATTTGCTTTCACAGCAGACAGAGCTGCTAAAGTAGCTGCACACATACCAGCCTTCTTACACTGGAATGATATTGTCCCTTGGTGGGTTTCCCTATAATTGCCACAGATCCTCCCAGAAATTCTGGCAGAGCACATCACAAGTTCAGCAAATGTGAGACGATTGGATGATAAAAGCCTGTTTGTGCTGCTTCTAACTCAGTAGGAGTAATAGCTGATTCTTCACATGCCCAAAATGAAATTAAGGGGGCTACTCAAAGAGGTCGTGGTTGCACGGTCACTTTAATCTAGCATAAGTCTGGCTGCTGCTGAAAGGGGCTGTTCCACTCCTCTCCACCCCTTCCTCTGCACCCAGTCACTTCTTTCACCCACTCTTGTCTGGCACCAGTGTCTACCTGGCTGTGCAATGTGTTTGACCACAGGATCCAGCTGACTATCAACTCAATTACTTGAATGCTTTTTTTTAAAAATCAGTTTCTGGGGTACTAGAGGCACATGAATGCTTTTGCTGGGGTGTGTGTGTGCAGGAATGGGTGTCTGGGGGAACAGGGAATGGAAGAACCACTTCTCCAATAGCAGCCCAAAGGGCCGTTGAATGATGGCCTGATTAGACCAGCAGCATCCAAACCAGAAAAATGAAACTATCCAGGCAAGGCTGTGAACTTCTCACATTCCTTGGCAACTCCTCCTTTCTCATAAGCACCTTCCCATTTCTCAGTAGCCACTGGGCACTGAGGTTTGCAAGCACTTTTTGTCCTAGGAATCTCTTTAGCAGCAAACACAGTTATCTGTGTTGCCTTCTTTTTCCGTTTGTAATGTCTACTATCCCCCAGCAGCACTACTCCCAGCATGTCAAATTAATTCAAATTTCTTGTTGTTCTTTTTTATTTTCCTTTTACCACAATGTGCATGCCATCTTAAACTTTTCCAGAGACCAGTCAACCAAAGAAAAACAAGGTATTTTTCCAAATTGTCCAAACAATGAGCATTTCTTTCTGAGAGACATCCCAAAGACCATTTCCCAGTTTGGTGAAATATTGTCCTAGTTCTGTTTGGCTCAGGGGCAGCACACAGTTGAGTTGTCCCAAGAGCAAAGCAGTGCTTCGGCTGTGGCTCCTGGGTTTCCTCCTTTCCAAAAGAAGCAATCCGTGTTCGCATTGTGCTTGGCTCCAGCTGCATTCCCCTCCTGGCTGCCTTGCTGTGTGAGGGGTGCCAAACCAAAATTCCTCAGCTCCCCTACCCAACCCACCCCTTCCCCACCCGTCTGTGTGGGAACGGGGAGGCCGCTGCCAGGACCTGCCGCACCAGCAGCCAAGGTAAGAGAAGAAAGGGAAAACTCCCAATGCCAGACTCTGCCACAAGAGAAATTCCCATATCCACTGCTGGGACTGGGCAGGTTCAAACCCATGGCAATGGGAACTTTTGTAGCACCTGTGGCTTTTTCTTTACTGTGACTGAAAAAGCCCCTGTGTGTGGCACATTTGCACAAGATTTGGCACCAGAATGTGCTGGAAAAGGGAAGCATAAAAGCCAGTAACAAAACAAGAGAAAACGTAGGATCATCCTGGAAAGACAGAAATCCTTCAGGTCAGTGTTTTGCATTTGTCCATCTTCATTTCAGTTTTATCACAAAGCTGGTGGTAATTAGTGCTGGTTGCACCTTCTGAATCCAGTTGTCTGGTGCAAAACAGCCTAAACTCCACAAACTTCATCCAGTGCCACTGTTTCAATTGTACTGGGGAGAGTCTGGGACTCGTATCCCCCAAAATCTGCCCATTCCGAAGAACAGCAGAATATGGGTGTGAATTGTTACACTGGTGCATCGCAGTTTTCCCCCTGCACAGTGGAGAGTGATATGTGGTGATGTCCATGGAGTCAGTGATCTGTCCAGCTTACAGCAAATGAGGGTCTGGCCATTAAAATCCCTTGTTGGAGGAAAAAAACTATGCTGAAACAAGGTTTTATTTTTAGGTGTAACCTCCAAAGTCAGCTTGGTAGGACTTGCCATGAAGAGTTCTGCCATTCTGCTACTGGTCTGAAATACTTGCACTGGGAGGATAAAACTGAACATGACAGTAAGGCTAAAAGCCTTACGTAACTATGCTCTGAGATAAATTATACACGTAATTTAACAAGAGGTTCTATGAAACAAACTGGAGTTTTCTGCAGAGAATTGTCTTTGTAGTTTTAGTCAAAACACAAAGGAAAGGTTCTTAGCTTCTTTTTAATTTTACAAATTTTTAGAAGAAATATGCTCTTTCTTGCCTTTTTTTTTTCCTTTGATAGCTTGAAATGATTTCTTATTTTTTAAATTGCTTTGGTCTGCTCTTTTCCCTCCCTGCTCTTGGAGATAATTTCTCTTTCTTTGTCTCAAAAACTGATTGCATTTGTATCATCTCCAGACAGGTCACAGGAGGTACATTGAATGCACACTGGATATGCTGCACATCTGGTTTACATCCTCCTCCCCTGAGCCACTTCCCATCCCACAATGCAGTATTTCTGTATCATTGCCATATATCAAAGCAAAAAGAAGGACACACAGACAGTGGAGCTAAGTGGACACAGTACATGAAACACAACTAAAAACTCAATTAGTTTAAAACAGCCACTTCTCTTTTAAGCACAGTCCCCAATTTGTGCAGTAGAGCAGTACCAAACTGAAGAACTGCAACACAATGTAAACTTCATTGTGTTGCATTGGCCACGAAACTGTGTTCTCGGTTTTCTTTGCAACAGCCTTCCGGCATTTGTGTGTAATTCTGAGAGACTCATTTTAGGGACAGAAAAAAGAAATTTCTGTTTAGACAGAACTTGAATTGGTCTCTCATTTCTCATGATATGGACTAAAACAGGGGTTGCTATACTACCTGTTATTTGCAGGTCATTTCTCAGGTACCCTTGAACTTGGGACTTTAGCAGAGGGGTAACGTCCTGTAGATGACAAAGGCAGTGGAGGTACCTTCAGATTGGCATGCACTGCCCCTTCTCTGTCAGTGCGAAAGGACTGAGCCAACAATAATCCCTGAGGCACCACCACTACAGGCCAGGAGATCCTCAGATCACAGGAGTAAGAAGCACTTTATGCTGCCTTGGGCTTCTCTGGGTCTGGCAGAGTCTCACTGCAGAAACTGTCTCATAAGCAGGTTTGGTTTGGCTGTGAGCAGCAGCAGCAGCTTTCTAGGGGTTCATCTCTTAAGTTTGAACAGATCTTTGCTCAGACCTGCTCAGTGTTTCAGACTTCTGCAGTGGCACAGGCCAGGCAGAAGCCATTGCTGGATGAGATGAGCTGACACAGTTCTGGGGCAAGCAGGCAATGCTGGGGGACTGACAGACTGACTGACAGCCTGAGGGATGGGCTGCCTGGCTGACAGCCCAGCAGATAGGGGTGCTGGGCAGCCCAAGAGCAAGCAGCTTCATGAGGGACTGGAGTGTGCAGCCACTTGTAAACACCTTGTGAGTCTGCAACATCACAAGGCAATCCAGCAGCCCAAAGATCAGCTCTCATAACTGAAATCTCTGCTTCTATAAACTCCTGGGTTTAGGAAAAAAAAAAAGGCCCTCTGAGTGTCAGGCCTGGGCCCTGGAAAGTTGTGACAGGAATGGGAGCTTGTCTAGGCACTGCAGGGATGGTACATGCTGAGAAGAAGGGCAGGACCAATTGCCCATTGTCTCCATCCTTCCATCCCTCCATCCCCCCAAACGTACGTGCACACCTGCCCCTCCACACACCCAGTTCCGCTCTGATTTGACCCTGGATTGAATTAAGCTGAAGGATCAAAGAGCAAAGCTGGGACCAGGGCTCTCCACCCTCAGAAACCAGCCCTGTGTTTGTCCCTGCTGGCCTCGCCTAATTCAATCAAAACACAGCCCAAGGTCTGCTGCTCCAGCCCCAGCACCCTCCCATCACACCCCCGCCAGCTTTCTTCCCGCTCGAACTTCTTCCAACTTTGCCCATTATGCTCCAAAATGCCGGAAAGTTAAATTCTTTTTTTTTTTTTTTCCTCTGTAGCTGGCATTAAAGCTGGAAGGAAAGACATTTCTGTCTGGTCAGAGAAAGAGAATATCTGTTCCAAATGCTTTTAAAATAGGCACATCAAACTTTATGATACTCCCTTTAAAACAGTGGATTCTATTTTCCTTATATAAATTTGGAGCGATTTTCCATGCCCACATCCATGCAGGCTGTCTTATTCCTGGGTTTGGGGAGGCTGGGTCTCTATTAACAGAGCAATGCACAGTTTCTTAAGGTAAACTTGCATTTTTGTAAGCATTAAATCTTCAGTTTTAGAGTGAGTTTCTGTTGAAAGTGTGGCTGTTAATAAATAATAATACACAGTTGCCGAGTTAAATGCAAACTCTTAATTAAGCTACTTTATTTACAGATTTCCTCAGAGCATGCAGTCCATTATTCCACCCTAAAACATATAGGACAGTCAATGTGATGTATTTATTGTTCCCAAGTACCCCAGCCTAATCCCAATCAATTTGGGCAATGGCTGCATTGTCCATGTGATAGAGACCAGGAGGTGAGGTTTGTAGGCAGTGAACTCTGCTCATGAGGCAAATTAAGTGAACAATGCCTGAGTGATAAAGTTATGCTAAATGCTGATCTCCCTGATTTTCTGTAACCACTACAACTCCTTTTAACACCCAGTCAGCTCTGTCACCACGGGGTGGGCACAGCCATTGCAGCCCAACTTTAGTGAGTTTGCACAATATACAGCAACACTGTGTGGGGAGGTGTTTGCACTCTGTGTGCCATAGGAGTTGAGTTTTGAGAGGCAGCATTAGGCACTTCTGTAGCTGAATTCCAAAAATAAAAGGAAGCGAAGAAAGTGCACAGGCTAATAAAAACTTGGCATTTTTTTTAGTCCTTCTCCACTGATAATGCCTTGTATCCATCTCCTGCAGGGTAGAGAGAGCAGATGAGCACAGTTGAAAATAGATGAGACACATGTGTGGGAATAAATTGGAGCAACAGTTAAGGAAAAAGTGACCTTGCTGTCATTTCATATATTTTCTTGTCTTGTTTAATTTAAGGAGTCATGTTCTAAAAAAGCACGTTTTGGTGTTTTTGCTGTCCCTGAGCTTCGCTCTCTGTGCGGGTGATTTACTGTGTGCAGCCCAGAGCTGGAATCCATTTCTCCCTCTGCTCAGGCAGACCTTTCTGGGCATGCGTGTGTCCCTCAGACCTGCTCATGAGGGAGCATGGCTTCAGCAGCAAAGATGCTGATGCACATGGAGCAGAATTAAAAGTTTGGGAATAAATTAGCTAGGTGGCTTGAACATTTGTCATCCTTTCATTGATGGAAGTAGCATCCTCCTAGCCCTTGGCAGCCATGAATATCAGACTGTACAGGATGATTCCTTTCCTAAGCAGAACTGAAGATGCTTCAGCAGTCTCAGGGTGTAAATAATGCTGCTCCCCTTAGTTAGCCCAGTCCGTTCATCATCCATGCTCCTTGGGATGGATCCCAGCTAGAGTTACAGCAATGCCCTCTGTTCAGGGCATTCTGAAATCCACTCTCAGACCAGTTGGTTTGAGGGAAATTCCTCTTTGTCTCCTGGGTGGGATGAAACACTGCCATGAGTTCCTTTGGGGTGAGTCAGCTCTAAGTCCTACTGGAATGATGGATTCAGGGGCTGGTCAAGGGCAGAACTAAATGAGACAACCACAATATTCACCCTCAGACACAACAGTAGCGGTGGGCAAGAAAGCTTTAACCTCCCTGGGTGGTTTGGGCACAGCTGCTGAGGGGGCTGTGCAGCTGATAAAAGCAGCCTAAACTGCACAGAATTATCCTCAGTTCACTAAAGCTGGTGTGGAGAAGACCTGAGCAAGTCCAATTCACACTGAAAGCTTGGGGTGAGTCTTGTCTGACTCCAGAGGTCATGATCTCTCACATCCATGGGCAATTCTTTACTGAGTCTGGGCTAGAAAGCTGTAACTGGTGCAATCACACAGAATGAGTTCTGTAGGCACACACCAATAAATAAATAAATTGGCTTCTTATCTGCTGGAGGGATTTTGGTCTTTGACTATATTTTTGTCATTGTTCAATTGGCTCGAACTTATTGCATCAAAGTGCCTCTTAAGAAACGCTTTTAGCCCCAAAGCCATATTAATATTTAAACTGTTATTCTCTAGCAGTGCAACAACTGTGTGAGATGAAATAAAGACATTTTTTCTGTCTTTCCCTGAACAGCTCTAAAGCATCAAATGGGAAATGGAGAAGGGGATTTTTTTTTCTGCTACAACTCTTATATAAAATACCAAATACTAACAACTCACCCCCCAACCCTCTTCTGGTGCTATAGATTTGATCTTAGCAAAACTTTGTGTATCAATGAAATGCACTCAAATATTGAGGACTTAAAAATAAACTACTCTGGGCAGAAAACGTTCCTGAAAACCTTAATTTCTGCAGCTGGAATGCTGAAATGCAATTCAGATCCATTCACTGTTGAAACCTAAGTTAAATTTCTGTAATTTAGAGCACATTAAAATATTCATAAATATACACACATGTAAAAATAAATATAGACACAAATCCACTTCATTTATTTGTTTAGCTTTTGCATATAGATGAACCAAAAAACATGGTTTTCACAACTGGGAAATGATTAAGTTGGCAGGCCTGAATGAAGGCAGAGCTACGGTCCTACCCTGAGGCCCCTGCTCAGACTTTAACCTGGCCCACCTCAGAATGGCCAGTAAATGTCAAAACTGGGAAGAACAAGGTATGTCACATGCTTTGGAAGTGCTCCCTCCCTAAAGGCATAGGATCTGCTGTACACAATTCATATTTCAAGCTTTTCTTTGTACCCAGTGGAGCTAGAACCATGTTTTCTAAGTGAAAAATGAAATTCTGGTTCCTTCATGGGACTCTAGGAGGTGACCAGTAGCAGTTCAGCCTCGATCCATCCCTGTCTGTTGCTTCCAGGAAGAATTTGCTTTGTGAACATAACATTTGAAAAATATGTATTTTGTCTCTTTTAAGTCATTGTAGTTTCATTTTTAGCAAGGTGAGGAATCAACACACCTTCCTCTGAGTAGGACTCTGATGGGTTGGGATGGTCCATGAATGGTAACTATATCTGTAGCCTCTGAGTAGATATTCAGTGGCAGGCAACTAAGAAACAAAGGAGTAAATTTTATACAGGTTGGCCTCAGATGCCTTGTCATTTCCCAGTAAATTAAAGAGTCTTCCACTGAACCTTTAAATTTATTGTACCAGTATTATTCCATGATTGCAGAAACAGCCTGACCCTGTTTTGCTGGAGTGTTCCATCCCCTACAGATGAGAGCCCAGCGCTGCTCCTGTGTGGACCATGGCACCAATAAATTGAGCACAAAACCCTTTTTGTGGCTTTTCCTGGGGCTGCCACTTAGTGTTGCTCTTTCTTTTTCACTGTATTTGGGGTTTTTCCCAGAGCCTTAATCAAAGTATTTGCCAGGAAAAAAAAAAAAGTGCTCTGCTAATTACTTGTGTGCTTATAAACTGTATTTTGGTAATAGAAGCATAGGAGTTTATTATTGATGCTGGAACTAATCCTATACAGGGTATGGGAAATAGATAGAAGTATGTCCTGCACTGATGGAATACTGAGCTCTGTTGATGTTTGGACAGGAGAAGTGCTGTGGATCTGATAATCCAGACATTTTGAGGACTGATCTCAGTGTTATGGACACTACAGGCACATATTCAGAGTCACAACAAAGGTTCTTAGCAAATTTCTAAGCCAGGTACATTCTGAACATCTGAAGCATTTTGCTGAATTCATCTCTTGAAATCATTCAGTAGTTGCTGTTTATTGTGAAAAATACAAAATGAAGCAATGTTCTGCCTCACTTTGGTCTAAGACCTCTTGTATTTAAGGTTGGCTCACTCAATTTAATAAATGTATGTGCATGATGCTTGTGTTACATAGAGATATGCCCAAATGGATCTTTAGATCCAAATCTCCCCAAACGTGGAAAAAAGAAACACACTTCAACTCATCATCTCTTACTGAAAAAACCAAAATATGAAGATGAGCTTGAGATTTGGAATAACACTAGTGCTCCAAACTTTTGGGCTCATATTGAGCCTACACTGGGCTGGCCATGCTGCTTTGATAGAATAAGGAGAGTTTTATTAACTCAGAATCATTGAACCTTTTCTGCTTTTTACTGTTTTTTGTTTTAGTGCACATCTCTACCCCCAGACATGAAAAAGGATTAAAGTGCTAGGTAGGAGACATCACTCAGCATTTCTAATCACACACCAGAAGTCTCAAGACACATCGTTCTCACAAGATTTTCTACTCTTTGTAGACCATAAAAGGCTCAGATAACCTTCTAAAATCCACTCTGATCTCTTTAGTCATGAAAAAATAAGTTCTCACTGAGAATCTAAACTAGGCTCCTACTGCAGTGATCATATTCAATTAATCCAATTTCACTCCACTGCTTCAGAAGTTAGTTATGCATTCATCCACTGAAAGTAACAGAAGTCTTCATTCAAAACAATATTCTGACAATTGAAACAGGGCTGGAACTATTGCAAAAGGAAAAAAAAAAAAAAAAGCCCTGGAGTACTGCAGGGAAACATTTCCATACATGTTGTATCATCATTTCAGATGGTTATGGGCATTTTCTTTGTAACTCTTTTTCATGTTCATGTTTCAGAAATGCTCCAGAGCAGCTGTCCTGTCATTGTGAGTGGAAGAATGTGCTCACCTGCTCAGCCTCCCTGATTCAGACAAATACTGACTCATCTAAACTACAAACTGGTAAGTTTAGTGTTGCATTTTCCATTACCTTCATCACTGTCAAAGTGAATTTCAAATAAAGCAAGTGACTGAATTGCTTTCAGGGAGCTTTCTGGAAATTCCAGTCTTAGTAAATAAGAACTTCTGGTGCATGTTTTCCTGCAAGGTAAGTCTGGTAGAAAGAGCCAACTAGTTGAACTGCCAAATTGCTTAGTGGCATTAGTGTAACTACTTCATGTCCTATTTATCTGTCTGTGATAAAATCTTTTGGCCTTGCTGAAGAAGTTGATGCTTTCAAAAATTCCAGCCTTTTTCTTTTTTCAATGAATTGTTGTGTATTTAAATTAGAGCGGATATTATTTATTTGCTCTTTACAAAGAGACACTACGTTTCTGGCCCTGGGCACAGTCTGCCTTTTCAGTACAGTTTGTACAGCACCTAACACATAGTTCCCTATGCTGCTAAAGAGAATAAATGTAGGAAGATAATGTCATGCCTTGAAGAGTGATGTTTTTACCAATTGATCAGTCTGCAGCTTAACTTGAGGTCACTGAACGTGGAACAAATGGGACCTACTCTGAGAAGGAACAGTTTCTGCAAACACACAAAATCTTCTATTAGCAGCTGTGTGGATGGCAGACAGTAAAAAGCCACAAACCACTACAATGTGCTTGTAGGAACTTTCAGCCATTTCTTTCAACCATGTGGCATAATGAAGCACAACCACACCTGCACCCACACTGAGAGCAGTCTGCAACCCAGTGGGGGGGAGAAAATCAGCCATTTGCTGAAGGTCTTTCTTTTATGGGTTAGAGGTGAGTTTTTATTTCAATTGAGCTGAACGTTTCAAGAAAAGGAGTAAAAAAACAAGGGGGAGGAGGAGGGATGTGGTGCTTTCAGTCTTTGTAGGCTGTGATCCTGGTTGTGTGCAGAAACAGTGGCATCTAGTGGGCAGCTCCTCAGCTCGGGAAAGGCACTGAATGTATAACAGGTCAATGATTGGAGCTTATGATTATGCTTATCATGGATGAAAGGTTTTCCCAGGTCTGTTTTAATCCTCCTCTTTAAAAGCATTTCGAAAACAACTGTTTTTCCATTTTTCCCACCTTCAGAATACAACTTTCAGAACGCTTGTTCTTTTGGTTTGCAGGCATGTAGGAAAGTCCAGCATTTTTCCCCAAGATTTTAGACAAAAACAAACCTGCAACTAATCCTTGAACACACTCCATCTAGTTCAACTATAGATGAATTCAAGCACAGCACAGCTTTGAAGGAAAGATCTGTGTAGAGGAGGGGAATAAAAACACGTAAAACACTGAAGGACTCTGAAAAAAAAGCTTAATTACATCATTCTGTAGCTATAACTAAATGTATTTATGCAGTGTTTACTTTTTATGCTAATTATCTATGAGTTTCTTCACTGCTGAGTCACAGTAAATGCTTGAGCTAATTATTTATACCTGATCCTAAGATCCTGTTCTCTTGTTAGTCCACTGGATTATGTGTTAAACACTGTGTATATTTTATGGCCACACAGAAATACAGAATAAGCAGGATGAGGGCTTGCTGCATCCATGGCAATAGCCTGAAGCAGTCACATGCCTTCTCTCTCTCTTTAGCTTTCAGTGTTTGCCAGGGATGAGCAAACTTACGAAAGTCTGCTGTGCTGTACTGGCCTCCTCTTCTCTGGCTGCCTCTCCCCATGTTTCTGTGTTTACTTGCAGGACCCAAATTAATTTGTATGAACTTGGCTTCTTAAATCTGGCAGAAGAGCAGGGTGTCTTAAAAAGCAATAGCTGGGCTATGTTCTTCATGATCACAGGATTCCAGAGGCACTCACAGGCTTTAGTCTAGGTTTCTTTTATTATTTTTACTTCAACATTTTTAGTTCATTCTCTTTTTCTTCACACTTTTTTGTTTCTCCCTTTATTCACTGTATTTCAAACTTTCCTATATGGTGTCTGCTGCTTTTCTTGCCTTGAGGGACCAGGAGGTTCTTCAATGGTCAGTTCTAGCCCAGAACAGAAGTGTAGATACCTTTAAGAAAGATGGGTTTGATTTGAACCTGAGTGCAAATATGAGTTGGCTCCTTTGCCCATCAGCCTGACACCAACGTGGGCTAAAGGCTATTAACACTATACCATAATTCCTTCCCTTATGAAGTGGGAGGGAATGTGGATCAGTGATTTGGAGTACTTCACCTTTCTATGTTTCTAGTTTTTGCCTTGTTAATTAGATTTAATAATACTTAACTTTTCATTGGAGATGCCTACATGAGATCCTTCAGCCCTCATGTGGAAAAGCAAACTTCAAAGCAAGGAACAATCTCTATTTCACGTTTGCCTTAGGACTAACTCAGTGTTACTGAGGTAGGCCTAGAACCTTCTACTTAACCTTCTCAATTATCTTACAAATGACTGAGTATAACAAGGTGGGAGTTCTTTTATTTCCAAAAAAGTACTTGAAAATCGACTTTCACAGGGTGAAAGTTGACATAATTGTCATCAAATGAATTTTTCACTGCGAAAATAAAAACAGAGCCAGATTTCACCTAATGACTTTAACTCAAAGAGATAGGCAAATTTAAATCTCTGTATTGAGAGAGTTATGAATGACGCACACAATAGCAGCCTGATTATACTTTTTCACACTCCCAGATTTAATCTGTGATTTATCTTGGCAATTGGGGAAAACAAGCCTTTGATGCTTTGAGATTTAAATTATTTCCTTGGAGTCATCTAGGAGAGCTTTTTTACTGGAAGGAAAGTATACCAGAAAAACTGTTGATCTATTCCAGCCTATCAAAAGCTCTGTAGCAGTAATTACCTTATTATAAAATTGTGTTTTATTTTGCTCCCAGTCCTCAGGCTTCAAGTGTGGCTGCAGTGAGGAGCTCTGGAAGTTACTTTGCTCCATTCATAACTAATTCTGTTGCCATTACAGATCACAGCAGTCATTTAAGAGCCATCAAGCAATTTTTTATGTTGTTCTGCAGGTATCATGTGTTTCCCATCTGACTGTACAAGATATTCTTTCCCAAGGCGTAAGTTATAAAGGCACACAGGCTGGATTCATGTGCCCCTCCTGGCAGAACTACAAGGGAAAGGCATAGTTGTGCAGAGAAACTACACAAGTATTACTCTGCTCCATAGTCCTTCCCAGCTCTGGTCCTAGATAGTCCTCTGATGTTTCCTTAGTACTTCACAAAACTGAGCCTCACTTCCAGTGAGTTTTGTCAGCATATAGTATGGGAGAGTAAGGGAACAAAATCATCTGCAAGTTGAATTGAGTCAAGCTTTTATTATGAAACAATACATGAAATACTCGTCAGGCAGTAAGGCATACTGTTACATAAATGTTATGTCTTCATGCAATATTGTTATTTAACCTAGAAAACTGTAATTAAGGATTCCTCCAAATCCCAGAAAGCTGGCCTTCTCTTCATGCTGGTATTCTGCAATTTTCTGTTGACCTCTCCCTCCAAGTTCCTTTTGCTTCAGACAGACTAAAGCTGTGCCCTTAAAAGGATACTCTAGGACTAATAACTTGCCCATACCTCAGAAACTGTGGAAACCCTCAATTCAGTTATTCATGCATGTAATCATTACTGGTAGAAAGTACATGGGGGTCTATAATATATCGAGCCACTTAGAGTTGGAAGTTCTTCTGTATCATGAGGATTGCACTGTACTGCAAAGAGGTTCTGCTCTACAATGAGCATGTAGGCAATGCAGGAATAATCTTGTCCTCCTTAACACAATCATGAATAAATCCATGTACCCATGTGGAGATCTGCAGAAAAAAAAACCAAAATATCAAAATCCATGCTGACATTGGCCCCACTAATAACAACTTAAGGGCTTCAAATCATTTAAGCCCTTTACTAACATTAATTCTTCACAATGGCTGGGGAGCAGCTGTTGGGAAGAATTCCTGTAGCTAAGTGAGCCAGCTTTCAACTGCATCTCAGCTGGAAGATTTTTTTGAAAACTGCCAACTTACCTCCTAAGGCTGAGGTTTGGGAATTTTATGTTTTTGTTTTTAAATGAGTTTCATACCTTTGGCGTATTGTGGATTAACAAAGCCCCACTGAAGTCTACCACAATGTCCCAGTTTTCAAAGGTATTCAGAGATGTACAAGTAGATAAAAGAATTTTAAGCAGATGAACTTTCTATCTTTTGAAACAGATCAGCCCTGACAGATACCATCTCTGTATTCTTCTGCCTAAAAGCTTTTGAAAATATGGAGCTAAATCTGCAACTTTTATATTAAAAAGTTAACTGGGAGTGATATAGCTTTGCTGTTATGGTGATGATTCAAACTTATCTCAGTTGACAAATTTCATGTCTATTTAAAACCCCCCTTGCAGGTCAGACTGCATCCTGAATATCTCCAGTATGACAACTGGGTTTAATCCTGCCCCAGTCCCACTGAGAGCTAAGTGAACAAGTACAAGACTTAAACAGAAGAGTTGGGGAAAGAGCACAAGCAGACAGGAAAGAAACAGGAGCAATCTGAAGCCACATTAATAAGAATCTTGTGCAGTCACCAGCTTACACCCACATAGCAGAGAAATGCATAACCAGAGTTTCATTAACGTGAACAGAACAGAGTGACAGAGTTAATGCCTGGGACACTTCTGTTCCCTGCCCCCACTCAGCTTCCCAACGCCTTTCAGCACAAGGTGCTTCCCCCAGCCTTTGGTTATTTCCTTCTCTCCCAGTGTGTGGCTCTGCTTTTTATTATGGAGAAAAAAACAGGCACTGTGGAAGAAATATATATATAGATAGATATAGATATAGATACAGATACCAGTTGCAGGGTAGGCAAACCCGTTAGATTGGATGCACTAGATCCCTGTTGCAGTGTGGGAGGCAATGAGGATTCAACCAGTGTTCAAGGAATTGTTCTTCTGACCTCTGCTCCAAGCGCTGGAGGTAAAGCATATACTCCTATTTAAAGAAACGAAAAAGTAATTTAATTGTGTAATCACTCAATTCCGTTATCAAGCCAGGGGCCCAGGATAATTTTACAGCTGATATAACAGCCATTAATTTATCCCTTAAAATAGTCAAATATAGTGAAATGGTGTTGCTAGTCAGCTTGCTCCAGCCTAGCAATACTTAATGAATGACATAATCTCTAGATTAGTAAAGGTGTTGAGCAAGAATTATACAACAGTATTCACAAATTAGGAATTCTGGATACACATTTCTTATTTGCATATCAACACAGAAGCCTTTGTTGGGCCTGAGGGTACAAAGGATTCTCACAAATGGGTCTCTTATAGCCCCTTTTGAAAATTGGTTCCTGCTGCTTAAAGAACATTAACCCCTTGCAGGGTCATGTGGCAGGATTCTGAAGGGTTCTAGTAGGTAGCACACATCAGTGCTGACTGGTGATAAATAAAGTAATGTGAATTTCCCATACCAATTTATAGAGAGAGGTTTTGGTCTCAGCAACAAATTCCCAAAGTAAAGTGGGCTGTGTACCAAAAACTTGACCTCCATTAGGGACAAAATTTACTTTTAAAAAGTCCCAGTCCCACTGGGCTCATAGGCTTTGTGAACACCAGATAAATTTCTTCAAAATAATCCCCCATTGCTTTGCACAGTGGGCACTGTTGGAATGGAAGCTGTAGCCTAAACCCTTTGCACTGGCCAAGTATTCCTGCTGTCACCCAGCTCCCTGCTCTTTGTGCTGACCAGAGGGTGGGGACACTGGGTGCCAGCAGGCAGCATCAGGATCCTGCCTTTCACTGGCCTTTCTCTCCCCACAGCACAGGGAGACTTGGTTCAGATCTCTGGGGAGAGACTGCATTAGGAACTATGTGACTGAGAAGATGCCGTATTATCAAAAGCAGGATCTCAGTCAAAGTAAGATTAAAACATGCTGATAACATAAATTACATTTTGTTAATAATCAAAGGTGGCTGATCTTGCTGTCTGTAACTGAACTGGTTTTTGACTCAGACAGCACCGTGGAAGTCAAAGAGTGTCACAAAGAATTGCAAATTACATTCCCCAGCTCAGCATGATTTGGCCCAGTACAAACAGCTTTTGCTTAAAATAGATGAACAGAGGTGGGTTCATCCCAGCATTCATTTCATTTTGCTACAAAGCATCCATACAAAATCAGTTTTTCTCCTTGAGTCCATGTGCACAAGCTGTGCACAGGGATGCAGCAGCCGTGCACCTTCATTCACATGCAAAATCTCCATGTCCCACATGGCAGCGAGGGTTGGTTTTTTATCAGAAGATGTTTCCTTTTCCCCTGAAAACCTTGACATTTAGGGAGAAAAACAAATACTCTTATGTTTGGGTTCTCTTACAGAGGGTCAGCTTTGCTGTATAGATAAAAAATAAAAGAAAATAAATAAAAGAAGCTTGGAATTTCTGGACAAGTGTTTGCTCCTAATTGTAGCAGGATGGAAAGTGGCAAGGACAGAGCAGCAGAGTCAGAAACCTAACATTTCTTTAGCCCTGAATCCCTCCTCTCCCCACATACGGTCATAGAATTCGTAAGGATCACCAAGTCCAACTCCCTGCTCCTCACAAGACCACCTAAAACTAAACCATAGAATCAACGTTGCATTCATGCATGTAACTTCTTGCCATGCCACAGGTATTACCTCAATCCAGCTGTTCTGCTGCTTCATTTATTCTGTATTCAATATTTGTTATATTTACCTTATAACCTTAATCGTGGTGGCATATTAAGCATAAGCACAGATGGGAGCTGTATTCTTGCTAATTTGCAAAAACTACAAGGTTCATTAAACAACTTAGAAACCAGCCTAGTCCTGAGTGTTGTGGGCAGCAGTGCAGCCTTCTGGTTTTTGGCTATCGTGTGCACTTTTCAGTGTACAAGGTTGTCAGCAAGCACGGAGCAATATCCTTGTGACAGCTTTGGTTTGTTGTGCTGTCCCCTTTGACAAACAGTGTGTTCACCCAGTGTTGAGCAGTGTTGGGCAGGTGGATTCTTTTTGGCTGGAGTACATTACCCTCTGGAAAGGGAAAACCAGGAGCTATTTCTACAATCCTGCAAGGCACGTAGTGCTCTTCATGTCTTATGGAGTCTGGAAGTCTTCAGCACCTTGCTAAACTGAGCCCCTTGTGCTTGTCACATGCACAATCCCTTCTGTGCTCCTGGCTTCTGTGGGCTTTGCCTCTTCAGAACCATGTAATCTTAGCTCAGTTTATTTACTTTGGAAAGAAATAGGCAGTAGTTTTAAAATACCCTAAGTACCCTTGAAAAGTGCAGGATTATGTTTTAGGTCTTGTCAAAGCAAGGAAAACAGAAGGCTCTTTAATTATTTTACTTTTTCTTTTGTTGTAATAGGGCTCAGAAAGAAATAAATGTAGATGCTGCATGCAAACCCAAAGCTCCTGCATTAAGCCAACAACTCTTTAGGTTTTTTTAGTTTTTTAGTAGCTCTTACGGTATCATAAAAAAGCATCCTATCTGTAGCATCCATAAATAAGTCAATGAAAGTAAGTGATTTTGAAAAGCTGGTTGAGAACTACCTCAATCTCCCCACTGACACCTCCATCTCCTCTCTGCCTGCAGTGCCGAATGTACTCTAAGCAGAAGACATTTCCTGTTACTTAGTTTTTCAGGAACAAGCTGATGAAATCCACATCACTATAAATGAAAAGCCACTTTGTTCTCAATAATTTGATCAGTATTTTTGAACCATAAGTAATCTCATTCTGCAAGTGAACATTTCCTAAGCAATACTCAGCACTTACAGAATGCTCTTAACTGTTAATTGAAAGAATTTAAAGGGTTTTTTTAATATTTCATGGAAGAACTCAGCTGCTTTAAAGGGTGATATTCATAACACATTGCCTGGAAGCAATAGAAATTTAATATTAAGCACAAATGTTTTGGGGGATTTGGTGTTGGAGTTTCTTAGTCAATGTAATTCAATAGTAAATGTCATAAATCACCCTCATTGGCTCATCAGGGAAACCAGCTTTTCTTGGTCTGTCTTCACGACGAGTCCTCAGAATCTGTTTGGCATCTTTTTCAGACAAAATTGGTGAAGTGTCTAAAGAGAGAACAGAAGAAATTAGTTCTGAAATTATTAAAAAGTTAGTATTTTATCTATCAGTTGTGAAACGAAATGTCTCCAAACCTGATTATTTTTCTATATACAAAGTATCTTTCATTACAGCCTCTTCCCAGGGAATATTGCATTCCAAGAGATAGAAGTGGAATTTTAAACCATTTTTATACTTGTGTTTTCTCTGCTTCTCCTAGTATGAAGCAAAGCCTACATATTCATGTTACTATAAAATGAGCAAATATAACAGCACCATCAAACCACTGGTATTAGTTGCTCTTCCAACTCTTTGTTCTTTTCTGTGTTGCTTTATAGGATTTTTTTCAAAGTAATGAGTTAGATACATTGAAAAGAACGGATTGCATTGAACATTCCCCTTGCAGGATCTTGGTAAAATAATATTTAAATTGTAAGCAAGTAAAACTAAACTTTTGGGGTTTACAACAAATGACTACAGTGTGGTAATGCAGAGAGTTAAATATCGAATACAACAGCATGATTTTTAAAAGTCAAATCATAGAAAGCCTGCAATATAAAAATAGTTGAGTGTTAAAAATTAAATATATGAAAAGATATGAATAATGAATACTAAAATATAAGGTTGACAAACTAATACTACTTATATGCTCTGCAGCTCTACACACATATGCAGGTTTGTTGATATAAACTCCTACCTATAACAGTGGTCATCAGGACTAAAAAGGAGAAGAACGCAAGAAACTTCTTCATTTTGATTCTGCTTTCTCTCAGTCTGTTCCAAAATGAGCAACCCTGACCGAGGCATTTGCCTATTTGAAGGAGCTACGTCAGTCAAAAATGTTCGTTTCTGATTTAATTTGCGTGATAGTATGATTCTGAAGACATCTGGTCTGAAGGTTTGAATTACTCTATTATCTGCTCACACATTCTCAGCATAACTCTGTTCCTGAGGGAAAGAAAATAGAAGGCCTTTTTTCCACCTCAGGCTTCAGAGTGACACTGGGTATTTTAAACTTGAGAAAATAAAGCCTATCCTCTTACATTTAGCATGGCAAGCGAAGGTTCTTGGTGCCCAAGGTAAACTATTGTTTTTTAAAAGAAACAATTGCCCAGGATTGTTAACCTCAGAGGCAGCTGCAAAGGGGCCCCTTTTTCAAAGATCGTTTAAACCTTGCTCCAGCAGAGAAGTACTTACTAATGGGGTTTAACTCTACCAAAGCCAAATTATGACTGCTGAGAAACACAGCAGAATTTTCTATCAAATTAATAGAACCATACAAATGCAAACCCACATAATTCTTCTCCTTTCAGGACAAGTTAGTAGAAAACAGGATTATAAATGGCCTTACTAGTAAGCATAGTGTTAAGTAAGGATGTAGGTTAGCAGATGTCACTGCAAACAGGTAGTTTTGGCCTTGAGAAATGCGACTGTCCAGAGCTCTTCTGGGCAGTGCCAGGCTGGACACATGATATCAGCATTACCAATTTGTAGGGTATGAAATGCGTCCCTTCAACTATAACATATAAAATAGGTGGTCAGAGTTTATCATTGGCTCTTACATGAGGGAAGTGAGGAATTTCCTTGGAAACCTGAGTTTTGCCCAGGTGTGGAGTATGTGCATTTTTCAGTGGTTTTTTTTTAAGCTATCAAGACCCTAGAACCCAATCAATTTTGTACATGCTGTATGGATTTACATCATTGCTCACAATACTATTTTGAAAGTGCAAAAACCTGTAGGTTCTAATGGCAACCACTATTTTTAGAACTGCTCCAGGGGAAACAGTCAAACATGTAATGACAGAAGGAAATTATGAGGGGAAAGCATTTATGGTTGGGCAATAAAGCACAACCATGAGGAGGACAAATAGAGGCACAAATGCTCAACTCAGGGGGGCCCTCAGTGCTCTGTATAACCACCTGAAATGTTGCAGTGAGGTGAGGATCAGGCTCTTCTGCCGGGCCTCCAGAGGACCGAGGTAAATGGCCTTAAGCTGAGACAGGGGCGATTCAAATTGAAGATTTTCCCTGTTGGTGTGGTCAGGCTTTAGAAAGGGCTGCCCAGGGAGGTGGTGGAGTCACCACTCCAGGAGCTGTTCAAGAGGCGTCTGGACTTGGTGCTGGGTGATGCAGTTTAGTGGTTACAGTGGTAGTGCCGGGTGCACGGTCGGACTGGGTGATCATAAAAGCCTCTTCCAGCTTTGATCACTCCATGATTCTAAGACAGAACGAAATTATGGGGAAAAGCATTTATGGTTGGGCAATAAAGGCACAAACACGGCAGTCACTGGGACCCGAGACAGTGCGGCCTTCGCCTCGGGTCCCGGCCCGCCGGAGCCGGAGCCGGCGGAGAGCCGCTCCGCCACGCACTGTCGCGGCTGCTGAGCGCCGCTGGCGACATCCCTGCTGTCGCGACAGACGGGGGGCGGGCGGCGCCCGTCTCCTGGCAACGGCCCTGGGCCGCTTCCGCTTCCGCCGCCCCGCTCATCCCGCGGCGCCTCTCCGAGCCCGCCGCGTGCCCCGGCCCCGGCACCGCCGGCAGCTCCTGGGCGGGCCGAGGGCCGGAGCTCGGTGTCCGGTCCGCCCCGTGTGCCCCGGGAAGGGGCCCGAGGCAGCGGCGAGGGGCAGGCNGGCGCCGGGGGCAGCGGGCGGGAGGAGCCCAGGGGCGGCCGGCGCTGCGCAAAGCCCGGGCGGGCGGCGGAGGAGCCCTGGCCGGAACCCTCCCGTCTGCCCGATGTGGCGCAGGTCGGTGCCGAGCCCTGAGGAGGGATTAGAAGATGGTTCATGAAGCTGCGCGTTGGCTCCCTGAGGGAAGGGGCCGTTCCGGGGCTCGCCCCGCCGCCTGCCCGAGAGGTGCGAGGGGTTAGGCCGGGGAGGCGCAGGGATGGAGGGCTCGGGCGATGCCTCCCGGGCCGTGGCCGACTGGCGCCTGGCCGTGTGGACCCTGTGCTCCGTGCTCCTGCCCGTGCTCATCACGGCGTGGTGCAGCTTCCAGCGGTCCCGGCGGCAGCTGCTGATACGGGACATCTTCCGCAAGAGCAAACACGACTGGCACTACACGGACCTCTTCGGGCAGCCCTCGTACTGCTGCGTGTGCGCCCAGCACATCCTCCGCGGCGCCTTCTGCGGCTGCTGCGGGCTGCGGGTCAGCGAGCGCTGCCTCAAGAAGGCGGACCAGCGCTTCCTCTGCAAGGAGATCATGATGAGGGGCACCGGGGGAGCCCCCAGCTCCATGCCACACCACTGGATCAGGGGCAATGTCCCTCTCTGCAGCTGCTGCATGGTCTGCAAACAACAGTGCGGCACACAGCCCAAGCTCTGCGACTACAGGTACTGCAGGGGAATCTGACTGCGTAGGAGAACATACAGTGCCGTGTCAGTGTTGTGTTTTCCACAGGGTTGTTGGGGGACCACACCCCATAGGAGATCCTGCAAGTAGTCAGATAAGATAGTGTTAAAAAAACACAACTTCAAAGAACATAAAATTAAAACGGATGCTCGTGACTAATAGATTAGGAGTGTGGCATTGCATCTCACGTCCACTCGTTCTCTTAGTTGCATTACTATAGCGTGATGTGCATGCTGCTGTATAATTGCATACAAGAGACTTTCAGTATCCAAGGGAGTTTGTATTTTAGGGGATGACATTAAGAAGCTTCTAATACCTTTGTCAGTTATACAGTGGATAGCCTGAGCAATTTGACTGGCACAGCTCACAGTTCAGGGAACCAGAGTGTGCATCTCAAAATTGGCATCTGCTCCGTGTAAATAGAACAAACAATGTCCTGTAGAGGTTTCAAGTTAATTTTTAAGGATGCTCAAAAAAGCTAAAGAGAAATTTTGTAAGCTACTGCAGTATATTGTTGAAGTTTGTGATAAGAGTGTTTTAAAAATACGAGGAACCATTAAATGGACTTGCACAGTTATTACTAATGCTGCTTGCAAAGTTGTCAGTGCCAAAATGCAGCGATAGGTGCCTTCAGCCTACTCAAAGGATGTCACCTTTTCAGCCTATATTCTGCCAGCTTTTGCTTTGCTTCTATGTGATACTGTCAATCTGCTTGGTAAGTAAGCAGAATTACCGAGTAAAAGAGCACATTATCAGAAGCAAAACCGTGAGAGCATATAGGAGAGGAGGGAAGGGCAGGAATTTGAAGGCCAAGGGGAAAGGAAGGAAGAAGAGGAAAGGACAGTCACAGTATAGGGCAAGTGTCATTGCTACTCTAGTTGTGTGTTGGATTAGTCAGGAGGACTCCAAAAATAGCTTTCCCAGCTGCTTAAATCAAGGCTTTGGATGTAGCAAATGAGGATTAACATTCTGTAGAGGCTGGAAGTGGATATTGCAGTGTTTCGTCTTGTTCTAGTCTGTTTTCCAGGACAGCTTTTAGAATAGGTCATGAAGCAAAGCAGTTTTGCATAGCTAAATCCCATCAGCCTTGTACAGTTCTATGTAACCTTTTAGGTTTCAGGCTTAACGGGGTATTACCAATCTTAAGGAATGCATTACTGCATTACTAGTAACACTTTACTGAATTGAGCTCCAGTGTTTTATCTATGTGCTTTAAGGATGGGCGGGAGTTCAGGTTCTTTTACAGGCTTTCAGTGTAGCTGTTAATATTGCAAACAGGAGCGTATTTATAGCACCTATTTTGTTTAATTAAAAAGAACCGAATTAATATAAAACTGTTGGATTTTTTTCCCAGCAGAATTCAAATGCTTTCCTAGACCTGCAAGCACATGACCAGTTTATGTAATTTCCTATGGCCTATACATAGGTGTTCAGGGAATGCGTCGTTTTCCCTTTAATGTGTTTAGGATATTACTTATAATGGTGCATGTAAACATAAGTATTTTGACAAAAGTCTAAAATAAATATGCAAAGTCAATGTGCCCATCTGAAGATTGTTTTCATGTTTTTTGGTCTTTTTTCCAGGTGTGTGTGGTGTCAGTACACTGTGCATGATGAATGCATGGTGGATTGTTTGAGGACTGAGGATTGTACATTTGGAGAATTCAAAGACTTAATTATTCCACCCTACTATTTGTCTACAATCAACCAGATGCGTAAAGAGAAAAGAACCAGTTATGAAAAGGTAATGGCCTGCTGCTTCTTGGGTTTAGAATACACCAAAAAAAGCCCCAAATAAACCCACAGACAGACCTTGAAATTTGAACTCAATACATTGTCACATTAGCAACTGTCAGGTAAATGTTTCAAGATGTGTTATGTACTTGCTGTTTTAATTCAGAGGTGTTTGTCATTTTACTAACATGGTTGTTGAAGCATAAGCAGACATGGATTTATCATTCCAAAATAATGAGATCTGTCTGCCTTACCTCCTTGCATGTTTTGTGAGTTTTTGTGTTCACAGCAGTGTAGTATTTGTTGTCCTGGGCACTGCAGAATCTTCAGCCTTGGTATGTCAAAAGTATTTGTTTGTGTTTTGGCTGCTTCAGGCTAACTGGTAACTTCCTAATTCCAGCACTTGTAGGGGATGGGGTTTGGAGCAAGGTTGTAAACATTTTCAGGCATGCAGTATTTGTGTGACTGCATGGTTTTTATCTTTTGTAGGTGGTCCCTTACTGCAGGAAACACTGGATGCCACTAATTGTGCTAGCTAATACTCGCAGTGGAAACAACATGGGTGAAACTTTGCTTGGAGAATTTAAAATGCTGCTGAACCCCGTTCAGGTATTTACAGTGAAAGGCCACTCTAATAAAACCAAGGTTTAAGTCAGAATAGACATCACTTTGCTTACACAATGGCAATAGGATCTTGTGGAAGATCAGTAAAGGAAACAAATTCACGGAGTTTTTTCTTTTAGAAAGGAACAGCTTCACAGAGAGAACCAAAAAGTGCAGAGGCTTCTCCCAGCCTCGAGTTTGTTAGGATTCTAATACCAGTCCAGTTTTTTCACTTACAGTAATAACATGCAGTAATTCAGTTAATGAGAAGTATCAGACTTTTGAACAGTGTACACTTTTTAGAAAATGAACCGCTTAAATCTTCTTTATAGGAAACCTGTATTTGTTTAAATCCTCGCTTTATTTGTGGAAATGTCAGCCCTGACAGTTTCGCTTTGTGTAGTTGCTTTCCCCTTAAAATCCACTGGGATGGCTCAGGATGTTGACGTAAGGCAGGCAGTTGTTGCTTGGATTTCCTGGCTGCACCTTAATACTCTTCCTTTGAAGTTCAAAACCCAGCTGTAGAATACAGCCTAAGAGAAATCACTGTGTGTTTGTTTTAAATGCATCCCAATAAGGCTTTAAAGAATAAACCTCTTTGTGTGCAGAGTATTTTAAAATTACTTTTATTTGAAGTCTTTCATCTTTACAGAATTCATCATCATGCTTCTAGATACAGCCTTTTCCAAGGGCTCTGTCAGCTCAGCTTACCAATACCATTTAATCCTAGTGAGGCAGCTGGAGCTCTATTGTGAATATGGGAACCAAATCCGGCTCATAAAAGTCAAGACAGCTCATTTACTAATGTAATACTGCAAATGGAGAATCTTTGTTTTGCATTAGAGTTAACTTCTTGAAGTTTTTTGTCTGTGAGGCAAATCCTGAGTCATGTTCTGTGAACTTACAGAATTCCTTATTTTCCTTTTTTCTAGGTTTTTGATCTCAGCAAAATTGCACCTGCTAAAGCACTCCAGCTCTGCACTTTGCTGCCTTGCAATGCTGTCAGGGTTCTGGTCTGTGGTGGGGATGGCACAGTGGGCTGGGTCTTGGATGCAATTGATGAAATGAAGATAAAGGTATTGTGACCTAAATTAAAAGGTGAAATGAGTTTTGAAGCTGCCAAAATACTACCCCTCATCTCTTACCTGCGTGTATTGCCTTCATCTTCCTGAATAGGCTTATAGAGGAATATTTGCATAATTGCTTATTCATATTGGGGAGGGGTGTGGGTAGTGCATCTTATGACTCCTTGTAGTTCAAGAAAAATACGAATGCTTTAGATTTTAAATTATATTGATAGTAGTTCTTCTCTGCAAAACAAGAAGAGAACAAGCTGCCGGATATTTTCTGCATTTTTATTTCCTCTTTGAACAGGTTTATTTTGTCTTAAATGGCATTGCTAATATCGGCTAATGTGCTCTGGCTGCTCACTTCTCTCAGCACTCTTAATCTTTCATAATAACCTCATAATTTTGCCAGCTATACTGGTTATGTTGCCAGTGCATGAATGAGTGCAGTCATTTGCTTCTGCTCTTTGTCATGTGTTCTGAAGAGTCTGTCTGTTCTGCAGCCTTGCCTATTAACTGCAAGTAGAGGAGAAAAAAATAAGCTGTGTTTATTACTGCTTTGAAATGGAAGATATTCTCATTTATGGGGTGCTACTAAGAACTCCTGAGAAAATTAGGAATAGAGAATAATTACAAGGCTTTAGTGCTTTACCTAATAAACTTTTTCTCTAGTGCTGAAAGGAAAAAAGTTTTTATGTCAAAGGTGTTTGTTTTTTTTAATGCAGCTTTCTTGTTAATACATAAAATGTTGTAGCTGAAGGCCATTATCACAACTTCATGCATGGTCAAACAGCCTCTTTGAGAATTCTTGTGTGCTGATAAAGTAGAAATAAAGTAACTATAAAGGTTAATGAATATGTGTATATGGATTTGTGGTCTTGGGCACTTGATATGTTGTCCCTCAGAGCCGATATAGTTGATGAAATCTGGGTTTTTCTTTGTTCTGTTCAAATTGAGTCATTTGCATTAGGTAAAATACCGTAGAGGTTATCAGCGAAACCTTTTTCTTATCCGCAGTAGGTTATTTGCTCCCTTCATTTATCTTGACTCTCAAACACAGGTTACGTGCCTGATAACCCTTCTGGAAAAAATAGTAACCAAAGTGCCAATTTACTGGAAGTGCTTTTCACTGCTGAATTTCAAAGGCCGTAGTACAGCTGCAATAACTGTTCACCCTTCCGTGGTGAGGAGAGCTAAGCTCTTCGCTAAGGTGGCTCTTCCGAACATCTGCTCACTCTGTGCTGTGCAGAGCTGATTATCACCTGCTCCATCTGTGGGTGACAGTTTGAGCATTGACTTTGCTCCTTTTCTCCTTTGAGTATCTGTATTTCTGTATGTGGTTGAACATTCTTGTACTCTGTGCATCTGTTGTTTTGACCTAACCTCACCTCAGTCTTGTAGGAGCATTTTGGTGTTCACAGCCTTGTGTGTTACATCTCTGTGTTCATGTCACTTCCCAGATCCCAAGCATCGTTCCTTGGAAGGAATACTCTGTTCGGTGTTCGTAATGCATTGTTCCCATATTGTGTTTGTATTCTCTTTCCTTCTCGCAATGGTTTAACATTTCCTTGCTTTACATTATGCCTGGGTAAGTAGCTCTATGTGCCACCTGCTCTGCTAGCCCCAGAGCTCTGCTCTGTGTATAACAGGCTGCTGGGAAGGTGAATTTATCTAATCTGAACATTTGGGGATGAAAGAGAGTCAATGAGTGCTGAAGCAGGAGCTAATATGCAGTGGTTTTGTATCCTAGGGGCAAGAACGATATATTCCACAAGTTGCAATTTTACCTCTGGGAACAGGGAATGACCTGTCTAATACACTGGGCTGGGGTGCAGGTTATGCTGGAGAAGTCCCTGTAGAGCAGATCTTACGAAATGTCATGGAGGCAGATGGAGTCGAACTAGACAGGTAAGGAACAGTGAAAAGATAAAATATATAGAACCAAACACTGCTGTAGCTCTACTGATAGTCCGTTCCAGCAGTTTCTGTACGTAAACACAAGTATTGCTGGAAGGAACTACAACATAACTGAGGTCTGAATTTAGTCTTCTAGTTATTCTACAGGGTTTAACTCTTTCATAATTTAACTAAATTTGAATATTTTGACTTAATCCCAGTAATTCCTAACTACAGCTTTGGTACCGAGGACTGTCTGTCACAAGTCTAAGTACCAACTGTTGTTTTTCAGATGGAAGGTTCAAGTAACAAACAAAGGATACTACAACTTAAGGAAACCAAAGGTATGGTTTGCAAGTATAAATATGAATTCTATTGAACCTGTATTTTTATAATTTTTGTTGTTGTTGTTGTTATCAGCTTCCCATTAAACACTCTGAATTTTAAACCATAATAATGGTATTTAATTAGGCATGACTGGAAGTTCTGTCTTACAGGTATTCACAATGAACAACTACTTCTCTGTAGGACCTGATGCTCTCATGGCTTTAAATTTCCATGCCCATCGTGAGAAAACTCCCTCTCTGTTTTCCAGCAGAATTATCAATAAGGTGTGTTTGGTAAAGTGACATTTCCTCCTTGGAGTTGTTGATTTGACTTTAGGCTACTTTTAGGTTCACATTCCTTTATCACTACTTCCTTTCATGCCATTTGAAGTTTGAATTCATTTTTCTTAGGGAGGGGATTCCATTGGTAGAACATGTTTGCAGCCCACTTCACAAGTGTTCTGCCTTGCCTCTGCTTGCTTACAGAATTTGCTGTTTGTTCAGTTTTTGCTCAGAATTTCTCATTTGCTTTGAAACTTCATGAGTTAAGGCCATTGCTTATTTCCTTTTAAGTGGAAATCTAGTTTCTTCTGCAAGTTGTAGCTCATCTCATGAGGAAGGTATAGTTTAAGGATGTGCAAATATATTATGTATGAGTTTTTGATAAGGTTTGCACAGCCATAACTATACATAAATATTTCAAATAGGCCTCCTATATATTGTCTTTTTCTAACAATGTTTTTTTTCTCCCTGTTTTGTTTGGTTTTCTTGGTAGGCTGTTTATTTTTTTTATGGAACCAAAGACTGCTTAGTACAAGAATGTAAAGATCTCAACAAAAAGGTCGAGGTAAGTTTTTTAACTTGCTTGTTCTCTGGACAGTCAGTGGAGTGTAAAAACTTACCTTGTGAAAGAAAAGGAGAGAAGCTTTGCACTTCACAATATTTGCACCTAATGGTATTTGTGTAAGGGTGGCTCTGGCCTTGGAGTGTTTTTGTGTTCCTTTTGCTACCTGCAGCTTACTTCATGGAATTCATGTCTTTGGGCTGCTGAAAATTCCTATTTCTTTTTCTGGCCTTGACTCAGTTCTGTGAGTGATATTCAGCTGTCATTTGGTGTAGCACCAGAGGCTTACATAAGTGAGAGTTAATTTTTTCTTTTCTCCACTAGCAGAAATTTACTACAGCTCAGGATGTCTTGTGAAATCAGAAGGAATTTTTTTAAAATGTGGAAAGAAAACACATTCTCTTTGTACAGGGGCAATTTTTCTATAAGTGGAAGCCTATTGAATACATAAAGTGAATAAGTAAGTTCTACTGAAGTACAGAATTTGATCCAAAGTAATTAACTTCTGCTTGTATTTTAAAGCTAGAGTTGGATGGTGAGAGGATCGAGTTGCCCAATTTGGAAGGCATCATTGTGCTGAATATTGGCTACTGGGGAGGTGGCTGCAGGCTCTGGGAAGGAATGGGGGATGAACCTTACCCCTTGGCGAGGTACAGAGGGCATTTTTTGCTTTAACAGTTCTTTCCTTTAACAGTTCTTGCAGCGTAAGGTATTCCCTCCAGTAGGCTGTGCTTATGTAGCCAGGCTTATCTGCAGGTCAGAGGGGTTCCTTGGGACAGTAGGCTGTCTCACATTTGTTTATTTTCCTTGAATGAGAGACTTGGAGTAAAGGCATCCTATACGTCAAGGGGGTTTTAAGACTTTCTCAAAATGTCTGGCATGATAGACAGCAGTAGCATTGGAGAGGCTGTTAACAATAAAGGGAGCCTTCAAAAAGTAGAAGATCATTTTGGAATCTGAAATACCACATCTCATTAGAGGTTAAAATGGCGAGTGAAAACAAAACATGTCAAAAATTTTAACTGCCATGTTGGGAACAATACCAAAGAGAAAAATGATTGGGAACATTTATTATTCCCTCTCGTGACTTCATTCTTCAGAAGCCATCTATATAAATATACTCATATTTCTGTTACAAGGTTTACAATCCTGAATTTTTAAAAAATGCTTAGGCAAGGTCCTTTACCCAAATCTAAAAAATTAAGACTTTAAGACATTAAAAGACTTTGCTTTAGATGAATATCTGAGTGAAAAAACAGAAAATGGTATAAGTTCATGGAAGAGAAATCAAATGTGGGCCTTAAATGTGTACAGTGAGCCTTGGAAAGTCATGCATCCATAATTTCCAGAAGCCAGCTAGGGTGTGCTGGCTGGTGTATTGCTCCACAGTTGTGGGGTTTGATGGTTTTCTTTGCTGTTCAGTGTGGTTTGTTCTCCAGCACAAATACATAAACATACTGGTAGAACAGCATTTGTCTTCTCTCTGGGCATAGCAGTTAAAGGACTGTAATATTTGGGCAGATATACTGGAGCTCATCAGCATCACTGAAAAGAGTCTCATTTTTTTACTTCGTAGACATGATGATGGACTTCTGGAAGTTGTTGGTGTTCATGGTTCTTTCCACTGTGCCCAGATCCAGGTGAAACTGGCAAATCCTGTTCGCTTGGGGCAGGCACACACAGTGAGGGTAAGTGCTGCTTACGGACCTGTTCTCCTAAATTTTTTTTGGTACACAATACAGAATCTCAAGCACTCAGCTGCTTGAATCAGATCTGAAGTTGCAGTTCGCAATTGAGCTGGATGTTTCTCTTGCTTAGTAAAAATTAATTGTGTCGTAACGCACAGACATCTGTTGCTGTGGTTGGTGGCTGCTCACAGTTTCTCCCTGGCCAGGCTGCAAATGTGTATTGCAGTTGTAAAAGGTGATTTCAGAGCCCCTTTGAACTGCCGTGATTGTGTTGTTGTGTTTGGTACCAGCTGATCCTGAAGAGCTCCAAGATGCCGATGCAGGTGGACGGGGAGCCCTGGGCTCAGGGGCCCTGCACTGTCACCATCACTCACAAGACCCACGCGCTGATGTTGTACCACTCGGGGGAGCAGACGGATGACGATGCCTCCAGCCTGTCAGAGTGACACCACGGGAGGGAGCAGGTGGATAAAGACCTTGAGATTTTGTGGGATTTCACGTGTGGCAGCGAGGAACTTCAGCTCGTTAAAACACTGGTGTCTGATCTAGATAAGAGTTTATGCACTGAGGTTCATACTTGTGAATGAACTAACGCTGAGGAAAAAGCCATGCTTTTGCACTCACGGAAACTTTCACAGCTGAATTACCACAACTGGTTTGCTTTTAGGTTGGTGGGGATGCCCTCCAGCCTTTCCAGCTGGAGTGTGTTCCTCAAATGGCTGGAAAGGGACAGATGCTGCAGCCTTTCCTTGCTGCGGAATCAGATCTTCTGCACATACACAGGACAGTATTTCAGAGAGATGTTTCATACGCTTGGAAAGGGGAACAGCTGGGAGTTTGACCTGCTTCCACTTGCCCTCTTCCCCAGAATAGTTCCAGAACAGAAAGCCAGACCGAGCAGAATATGGGTTGATGTTCTGAGAGCAGCCTGCTCCTGGCTGCCATCTCTGCTTGGGAGTAAGAGCAGTAACTCTGTGCACCCGCTTGTGCAGTGCATTTCTAGTAAGCTTCACTGAGAGAGTGGAGGATCTGGGAGCTCTGGGGAAGGTGCTCAGCAAGAAAATTGCTTTTGGACCAAAGGTTTCTGGCAATGTTCTTTAGGAAATGATCTTTTTCAGTGGCTTTGTAAGCCAGAGAGTACCTTGAAGTCTTGAGTTCCCAACATACAACTCAGAATAATTGTACCATGACTTGCACTGAATGATCCTGTGACTTGACTTTGCTTCAGTTCAGTGAGAGACTAATTCTAGTTTTTGTAAATAGCAACATCATAGTTCTTGGGGAGGCTTTTTGGAGGAAAACTGGTACAAAGGAGCATGTTTTTTAGCTGCTTAGAGGAAAGAGTTTTAAAGAAATAATAATGATTGGCAAATGTGGGGTATTTTTTAAAAACTTGTTAGAGATCTTGGCTCATAATTACCTGAGAATGATCAGTAGTAAGTCAGTATGTTAACTTTCAATTTTAAGTGTGAAGGTTGAGAGCTGAGTTTGTAGAGGTGGCATTTATGTGTATAATTTGATTGTGAAAAAAAAGCATGGAAGCATTTGTTTTCTGACTGCCTCTTAGGGGGTCCAAGATGCCTTGTTGGTACACTCATTTCCCTTATGAATATTAAGTGGGGAAAAAGATTAGTGGTTGATCCTGATAATAAAGGTTCAGAACACCTACCGCAGTACACAGGGACTATCAGCTTGGCATATCTGAAGCTTCTCAGGTTAAAAGCTTCTCAAGTGAAAACATCTTCATGGTTAACAAAAGTAAAAGATCTGATTCCTATTCTTTTTGTTTTAAGAATTTTAAGCCTGCAGCAGGTGAGAGCTGAGTTGAGGTTTAAAACGACTCACTGAGTAAATTCAGTTTAGTTACTGAAGGTGCTCTTCCAAGTAGGAAGAGAATTTATCCTGTATAAGCCAAGATAATAAGAAGTTGAGAGCTTTGGTGTGAACTTTGAACGTTGCTGCTTTTGTCATGATTCCCCCAATCTTTTTTTCTTTCTGCTGACTGAAAATGAGACCACTGGGTAAAGTAGGCTGTGTTTCTAGGTTTTCTAAAATGAAACTGTTTTTCAAAAACCTGTAAAATGATGTTTGCATTAACAGTGAACGATTTATTTATATTTTAAAATAATTTATTGAAACTTGGCAAAGTCAGTATTTTTAAAACCTTGAATTGTAATCCTCTTTGGAAAGCATTTTTAGCTTGATGGTATTCCTTGTAGAAAGTGTATGTACTAGAACTTCAATACTACTGATTCTCAGTGAATTTATAGCAGTCTGAAAATGTGATTAGAGTGTAATGAACTGTAAAGCAGAAGCCATTTGTAAATTCCATATTCATTAGCCTTATACACCTCATTTAAATTATTTTATTGTATGTAAATATAGATGAAAAATAATAGTAAAATACATGTTAAAAGTGTTTTAAATACCCTAAGTATACTATGTTAGATGACTCCATTGTCCTTTTTTTTTAGTTATGAGCTTCATTTGTAATAGCTTCAGGAATCTTACAAGTTGTTATTTTTTTTCTAATACTTGTAACCATCAGCATCCTAAAAATATTTAAATTCTGTGCTGTAGTTCTTATGTAACTGTTGTTTACAAACAAATGAGGAATCCCTGGAAAGGCAGGGTATGTGCTCTGAAAGGCAGTATTTGAAATGACACCACTGGCTACTTTAAACTATTCATAATGCAGTTTAAAGAGCTCTCTGAAGTTGAACAGATGTTTATTCGAATTGGTTTATAGCCCAAGAACCTTTAACTGTTGAAAAACTTTACTCTTTTGACTCCTGACGTCTAGAAAAGAAATAATTGATGCCAAGTTGGCATCAATTGATGGAAGTTTCCCTGTGTTACCACAAGTGAGGGGTGAATGGGCTTCTCCACTTGTGCCCCAGTGGGGGCTGTTTGTGCTCCCACTCACTGCAGCTTGCCAGGAGTCCAATCCAACAAGTGTGAAATCCTCTGGGAAAGGTAAATCCATCATTCCTGCTGGAGAAACAAAGTGAAAGTAGCATCTAACTGGGTGCTTGTTTGGGAAAACCCCTGATAAATGGCCTTGTTTTTGGGGGTGAAGAAGTTTGTGTCTCACCAATGGACTGTAAGTGATGGCGGCAAATGTGGCCATGGTGAAGCCTCTTGTGAAAATGTATTTATGGTTTAGAGAACATTCTGAAGTGTCCGTTGTGACTCTGGAGCTGTCACACATGTGACAAGAAAAGATCTTGTGAAAAACATACATAGTTAGCCCTGGAATCTGTTGGGAAGCCTTGCTGTTTCCAACTGTTCATTGATTTCAATGTACCCTCCTTTCTGGTGTGTTGTAAATTGGGTTAAAGCCTGTTTTGAATTACTTTGATGGAGCTGTTTCCTGTTTTAGCCCAAGTTTGGTGTCAGCAGTGGGCTCCCAGATTGTCTCGCAGCAGGAATGAACTTAGCTAATTTGTAACAGAGCAGTAGCTGCCCAGTGCTGTGGTGTGCATTGTCAATATAAAGTGCTCCATGTTTTTTAATTGTAGGTGCACAGAGCACCATTTCAAACAGCTGCCCCATGCCAGGAGTACATACTCCTTGTAGGCTGAGACCCTGGAAATCCCCACAGTATATTCTCTGTCTGGGAGAGGGGACTCTGCAGCTGGAGCTCCTGTCCTGCACTGAAGAATTTTCCCTTATCCTGTTAATCATTAAAAAATATGGAAAAATAGAGAAAACGATATTTCAAAAAGTCAAATAACAGATTGTTTCTTCTGTCAGTCTTCGTACATTATAGCTTTGTGTAAAGTGTACAGGGTAAACGACAACATTGGTTGTCAAGCACTTACAAGTGAGTTCATAAAGTTTATTTTTAAGTTGTATTGCTGCATCCAGTAGCTTAACTGAAGTTTGGTCAGATTCTGATAACTGTCTTTACTGCAGGTTCTCAGTCCTGCGACAGGCAACACAAAAAGCATAAATCTGCATGGAGAGCCTTTCTGTGGGTCAGCTCCTTGGCTGGCTCACACTGCACTTGCTTACTCAAATTGAGAGGATGTGATGGGTATTTTTTTGTGCACAGAACCTCCTGTGAAAGGCTTTGTCAGAAAAGAAAATTGGAATGGCTTCACACAGCTGTTCTTGGCCCGGTGACCCACCTGTTGGGCTTTTCCAGTCACCATCACCACCAGGACTCTAAAGGTTGCCCAACACCCCTGGCCTGTATTGAAAGTAGAATCTTTGCTCTCACTGCTGCTGGGGGGGAACATCCCTGTTCTCCACAGGTTCTGAGAACTGATCCTTTAAGGGTTTGGTTTCAGTCTGGCCAATTCCTTCTAGTTCTGTGTTCCATTGCACTGAAGCTTTTACAGTATCGTATTTCACTGGTTAAGTAAAAAAGCATCGCAACTTTAGCTGTGATCAGCACAGTGGCATCAGTGTTAGAGTAGTTACTGGTTTTTACTTGGCAACAAATGCTTTTGGTAGAGCAGCACTGTAACCCAGTTGTCTGTGGGGAAGAGCAGGACACTTAAAAATCTGCATGTGTTCTAACTGAAAATCCTTTTAGGTCTGTATTTCATACTGACTACTAGCAGTTTTCTTCCTTTTGGAAAATAAATATATCTTCAGTTAGAATTAAATTAGGCTGTCTTCAAAAATACTAGGATGTAACTGATTCTGTTGAATATGAGCCACTTAATTAAAAATGCTGGTTTCTTCTGAGAAATGAGAGGTGCTTCTTAGACACAGGGATGAGGCAGCAGAGACCACTTCTTCCTGTAGTAATTAAGTACATGGAGAGTTTACACATTTTTTACTTCAGCAGTGTTGAGGCCACAGTTCTAAAGCACAACATGATCACGATTTTGTCATCTATGAGTGCTGAATACGCAGTTCAGGCTTAGAGCATCTCAGGGAGATACTTCAAGCCACATGCCTTGACTAAACCTAGTTATGTTGTGCAGACTTACCTTAGCTGAGGATCTGGCCCTTAACTCTTCAAAAGTATGAATGTATTCAAAATTGTACCTTTTAATACTGCCTTGTGTCCTGTGCTGTGTCCCCCTACTGCTGTATGTAATTCTTTGCATTAATTTGCAACCTGTTGGTAGATTTCAGCATAAAAATTATTTTCTTTTTAGGATTATGTAGGAGTATTATTGTGAGTTTATTGCATTCTGTACCTTCAAGGTTTACATCCCTCAAAAGCCATTTTATCTGCTACAAAGTGCTGTAATCCTTTGAGTACCTCCAGCTGTGTTCTCTTTCTGGAATTTTTGTAGTGGAACAGAATGGTTTTTTATTTTTGTAGTTTGTAACTTCAGTATGTCTAGTAGTTGTTTAGTAAGTAGTCATCAGAATACTGTAAAAATGTTGCTTTTAAGACTTCTAACTTAAATTAGTAGTAACTACTTACAAGGAAATGTCAGCATGTTAACAGTTTTTTAAAAAGTTATTCTTTTGCTTCACATGCTGTGATGCTGCCACCTGGGATTTGTATTGAATGTGTTTGTCTGTATGTTCTAAAGGGGCACTAAACAAGGAAAATATGAGCTTAAAGTGCAAAAAATAGGTTAAAAAAATAGAGTTTATAACATTTTGTGCCATTTTCAACTGAGAAAGGTGACATTTGGGTTCAGTATTTTTTATTTCCCACCAAGCACTAAGAAAGAAGTGATCAGTGGACTCTTGGCAGATCAGTTGTTTCCTTTTGGTGTAGTTTGAGATCTGTATTTAGTGCCCAAGCTTAAGCAGACACCGTCTGCACCATTCCTGCCCCTCAGAGAACAAAACCCCAGGGCAAACCCCACGGCTCGCAGCTGTACAGTATGGGAGATCTTACGTGCAGTGAAAGAACCAGTCAACGTGATCTTGAACCTCCAGAATAAATGTTTGAATCAAAATTGGTTAATTTTTCCTTGACATCAGGTGATGTTTTCAAACCCCAAACTAGTTTTCCTTTGGTTTTGAAAAGAAGGCAGGGTGAAGTGGGAGGGTAAGGAAGTAATCTTTTAAAAGTCCTTGTTATAAAAGCTGAGAAGTATGGGTTTTTTTGCTGCAGGGGCACAGTGAGTGTGATTTTGTCTCATAAAAGTTTGTGATGGTTGGTGCAATCATTACATGGGCACGATGTGTGATTTGGTCAGGTTCTGCCTTCTCTGAGAAGCTGCAGCTTCAGTGGAGCCGCAGAGCTGCCCTGCTCTGTGGTTGCTCCACTTTAACGCAGGGAAACTGAAAACTTCAGTCGATTGTACCATTGCACATTGAGTGACTTACACTCCCAGAAGGCTCTGTTGAGAAACATCTGCTCCACGTTCTTCATAAAAATTTGTAAATACAGATTTTTCACAGCACTAGCTCTGTTACTGAATTTCCTAATGCATCTGTTTGTTGTCTTGTTCTTTGTACTGTATTTCTCTGTAGATTTAAGTGTGTGGATTAAAGTGTTTAAACTCAGTTTTTCCTTCTCCTCACTACACATAAAAAAATGTGAGTCTTCAACTCTGCAACAGCCCCGGGATGAGGATGACTGCCTGGCTCTGGGACGGCTGCAGCTGGATGAGCTTAATATTTTGAGAACGAAGTTGTATTTTGTTGAACTCTGTGGCCGTGCTTCTGCCCGAAATTCCCGGTGCAAAATCTGAGCATCCCAAACCTCAATACATGAGGTTTGAGACAGCTTGGTAATGTTACTTGGAGGTAAAACACTGATAACCTGCAAAGATCTCTTAGCAGCTGCCTGCCTGCTCCTGGTTCATCCTTCTCCACCTTGGGGAGGAGCTGAGTTTGTGTGGCTTTTCAATAGGTGGTTAAAATGGTTTGAACTCCCAGGCCTCAGTAGTAGTGTGAAATGTCCGTATTGTTCCTTCCCACCTCTGTTGCCGCTGATTTGGGGTCCTAAAACAGCTTCTGATGCTGCACGTTATTTACTCGAAGAGGGAAAGGAGTCCTGCAAATGCCTTACCTGTGGTGAGCAGTTTCAAGTAAGAGTTTGAGTAGGAGATGTTTTGATGTCAGTAGAAACTGGAGATGGGGCGGGAGGTGCTGCTGAGAGCAAGTCAGCGAAACTCACGAGGCTTTCCCCAGCAAGGGGAAACGCTGCTGCTGGGAGACGTTCAGGGATCAAGTGGCTCAATGCTTTGTCCTGATGGCAGCAGATGGGTTCGTTTGGGCTTTTGGAAGTGAATAAATCCTCCTGTGGGGCCGCTTTATCATAGTGTCAGTTCTCTCCCCGAGTCCTCTCTTCCGTTCCCCGGTCTCATTTGCACAAAAGAGAGAAGGGCTCTGGCCTCTCAGTTCCTGTATTATGCCACAATCAAACGTTTTAAATACTGTTTGTGTGTTGTTTTCCATTCAGGATGGGGTCAGAGCATAGATATTCAGCAGGTTTTTTCTTAGATGGGTAAGAATAGTTTCACAGAGCTTTCAGAATCACTGGCACTAATGTTGGTAACCATCAAGGTTTAATGCATCTTTAAATGTTTTTAGAATTGCTGGAGTGAGCCGTGCACAGCACCAACTTGAGCCAGACTTCAGCCTAAAGCTGTGCAAGGAGTCACAGCGCAGGTATGTGTGCGGAAGAGCACGGGACAGTAGCAACGTGCAAGTCAAGGCTGAAAGTCTGTTTCTTTTTTTGATAGTAACAGTAAAAATACAAAGTTTTTTGTGAATGAACAGTAAAGTGGATCGAAATAGGATTCAAGGAGTCCGGTGTCAGACACGTGAGGAGTAAAGCTCTGGTTTCAGGGTATCTCCTCTAACAGATCTATTTTCCCATGCAGGAAAATCCCTCCTTGCAGAAGGGCTGCAGGCAAACTGCCTCTTTCCCTGTACATCTGTGGGCAATGTGAGAACACGCTGGTAACCGCAAGGTAACAGATGGCCGGAGGGTCCTGGTGACCGCGGGCGCTGCGGCGCTGAGTGGGGAACAATGCCCTGCGGATGCTGGGATGTGCCACCCAGCCGTGCCGAGGGCCATTGTCTCCGCCCGGCCGCGAAATCCTGATTCCACGCTTAAGAGCTGCAAAAAGGAGCCTCGCTCTCCCAGACCTGCAAAAGAGCAGCTCCCCATGTCGTTCATTGAAAATATGGAAAGGGCAATGCATATAGAAATCTAATTATTGGCAGGCATAGCCCGGCTTTTAGCATGATAATCGTGGGTCCTGGAGCTTTCTTGTGCACGGACCCCTGAAAGATAATAATGAAAGCAGAAGTTAAAACTATTGAATTTCCATCATTCATCCAAAGTTCGCTTTGATTATGTTGACACGATTTTTGTTTGTTCCTACACCGCGATGAGAAACTGTTATTAATCACTTCTAAATATTTCAGAGACAAAAGGGGGCTGCCTGGCCCGGGCGATGGGGACAGCGATGCGAAAAGGGAAGGGTGATGGCGGGGTGTCCCTGTTGCCCCAGAGCCGGGGGGCTCTCCCCGCGGCACTGCCGCCGCCCCCGGCACCCCCAGCCCAGCCCAGCCCCTTTTCCTCTCGCCGCCCTTAAAGCCCGGCCCGCGCGCGGCCGAGTCGCCGGCCCATGGCCACGGAGCGGGACTCGCCCGGGCTCCTGGCCCTGCCGCTGCTGCTCCTGCTGCTGCTGGCAGGGGGGTCCCGCCCGGGCGGCGCCGACCGCTGCAGCTGGAGGGGCAGGTGGGTGCGCACGGCCGGGGCTGGGGGCTGCGGGAACCGGGGCTCACGGGGAGCGAGCGGCCGGCTTCCGCAGCGCTGGGTGCGGTGCCGCCGTGCTGGTGGGTTTACTTCAGACTGGCGGGGAAATAGGCCACAAATGTTCTCAGTATTCTCAAATATTGCGTCCTGTGTTTGGTTGCCTTTTTACTTTAACTAATTAAGCTAGCATGGATTTGATTTTCGTAAGTGACCTCAGCAAAAGTGACTCTTCTGAAAGCAGTGGAGTTGCACAGGCTTGAGAGAGACCTTGGAAGCAGAGCCAGCACCACCCTTTTTATCAAAAACATTTTCTTGATGAGTTTATATTGGAAATACTAAAAATTTTAGAAATTAGTTCTTTAAACCAAAATTTTCGGGCATAACATCGCTGTGCAGGTCCTTCTGTGAGTCAGCGGCTCTCACCCCCATCCACCCACTCGCTGGTGAGATTTTTTGGACAGCTGAGCAGTGGCCAGTCCCACAAGAAGGAAAAGTTTTGAGCTATTTAGCAGCAAGAAGTTGCCCTCTGACATTTCTCTGGGTGCTGCAGGCATCCAAGCATGGATTTAGTGAAAGGGGCTAAGGCTTCTTCCCGTGCACCCAGGTGTGAGCAATCCCTGTCCCTCCGCGGCTTCTGTGTCAGTGCTGCAGCTCAGATCCGAGGGGAGGGAAGGAAGGAACACAGTCCACCTGGAGAAAGCCATTTTAAGAGTCATTAGGAGAGCTGGGAGTAAGATCTGTGTGTCCAGGTGGTGAGTGCTGCAGTGGCTTCTCTTCTCTTGGCGGGTACCATTACTGACGGATCCGTGGTGTTGTCTTGGCAGTGGTTTGAGCTGGGAGCCCCGCTCCCGTGCTGTGGAGCAGGTCCACCTGCGCTGCACCGAGGGCTCCCTGGAGTGGATGTACCCAGCACGAGCCCTGCGAGTGGTCCTGGAGCCCAACTTGGCCAGTACCCAGCACACCACGGTCTGCATCAAACCCGCCAGCGACTTCCAGGGCGCCAGCATCTACGTGGAATGTGCTGGGCAGCTGCACCTGGTGGTAAGCGAGGCAGAAGGGGCTCGGCCCCACCACGTGTCCTGCTTCAGTGCCCACACACCACAACGAGTGGCCCTGTTCCTGCAGGCCAGCCCGCAGAGGGACATCAGCCGCCGCACCGCCAGCTTCCAGTACGAGCTGCTGAGCAACCAGGGTGCTGCTGGCCCCGACGTCAAAAAGATGGCCCTGGCTGAAGGTAAGAGCAGGGGCTCCACTTTTGGGGCAGATCCACGGTGGCAGCTGATCCCCACTGAGCTGGTGCATCCCTGGTGACAGAGACTGTTTTGGGATGAGGGGTTTGGTGTTGCAAAGGAGGCCCTTCTGCCTGGCAGTGCCCTCGCTGAGAACATCCTCTGTGCTTATTTCTTTGCTGTGGTTATATTTGCATAACAAGAATGTTGGTTTGCATCTGATCACAATGCTGTTTAAGCTGGTAGTTCTGTCCCATTTCCTCTCTGAATTCACCAGTCGTTTTGCAATGGGATGTACTATAGTGTTATAAGTAACTGATCTGTTTTTTCTAGCTATGTGCCGCCCTTGTGACAATGTGGAACTCCTTATGGCCATTTGCAGCAGTGATTTTGGTAAGCTGACTAAAGGGGAGTCATTCTGCCTTTAATTTATATTGATTATTTGTATTTATTTGCTGCTTTTTAAAAAATAATGGTATGACTGTGCTCTCTGATCTGGGAAAGAAACTGTGGAAAAGAATCTGAATGGGGGGCAAAGTGAAACGTAGAAGGGAGAAGCTTTGCTGCCAAGGTCCTCACTTCCTGCAGGCAGAAATGATGTGAACTAAAACTGAACTGTGAGTAATTATCACAGGTGTGCTGCTGGCTTGCAGGTGTAGCCGAGTCACGTGTGTGTAGATGTACACTCAGATTTAACATGCTTGGTGTGGTCATTTTTATTTCCTTTGTCTGTATTTCTTTTTATCCCAATTATGAAAATGCCTTCTCTCTCCTCTCACAGTTTGCATGCTCCTCAGTTCTTTTTCTGCAGAGGCAGTGAGTTGTTTGCAACTTAGCTAAAGATTTCATGTGATTTTAACTTCCTTCAGCAACATTCTGGTTAGATTTCACGCCTTGTGAGAAAACAGCACAGTTAATAGTCCATAAGAAAAAAAATAAGAAGAAATAGTTATCTGATAATACATTAAAAGCTTTTTCCATTTTTCTTAACAATGCAATATATTTCTTTCAATTGTGATTTGTTAATTTTATTTCAATATTTTTCCACATGCATATTTGTACCTCTTTGATTAGCTCAAATAGCTATAGCTGTAGAGCTGCCTCTCCACATAGCCACAATTCCATAGCTGTAAATGTACCTACATAAAGAAATAAAACTATAAACTCCATATTCAATATTCAAAGGCCCCACCAAATCACTGCCTTCCTGCCAGGGCTCACCCTACTTTAAGGCTGATAAAATCAGCCACCAGCATCACGGTGCAAATACAAAACCAGTGCAGAGCGTGCTTCCCTTAAGAGTGCTCCACAGCTGATAATTTTTTCTCTTCTTCTAAATTAATTGGTGCCATCCAGCCCTGGATGTTTGTTTGTCCTGGAGGAAGGTGCTGGTTCCCAAGCAGGCGCTTTCGCTCCTGGAGCCACCGGAGACTGACAGATGTGGGGGCCCAGGCACACAAAGGGAGCACACACTGGCAGCAGCAACAGACCAGAAGAAGTAGCCCTTTGAACTGACTCTATTTATGGCCTGACTTCCTTGCCCTGCACTCACAAATCACTATCATCAGCTTTTTTGATTAGAGAAAATAGCTGCTAATGAAAGTGTAAATGACACTGGGAGTGAATGGGGGCTTTATGGTTATCCTTAGCATAGGAGTCTGCAGTCCCTGCGCCCTGAGCAGTGCACAAACAACTTGGAGCAGCAGGAACAAGTGCATTATAGCTTGTCAATAGACTTGACTGCATCTGATTAAAAATGATCACACAAAGAGGGAGACAGAGAGCAGAGACATCTGTTACACGAAATTCTGGATTCCCTTGGAGATCTAAATAAATGAGGAATAGATGGAAACTTCAGAGATAACGTTTTTCTGCATTTTGGGTTGTTGAGTTTTCTTTACAAGAGTGAAGGGGTTTTGTGGCAGGAGCATGGTGATGTAACCTCTCGCTGAAGAGCTC
Organism: Oreocharis arfaki; assembly: GCA_013398015.1. Classification (NCBI taxonomy): domain Eukaryota; kingdom Metazoa; phylum Chordata; class Aves; order Passeriformes; family Paramythiidae; genus Oreocharis; species Oreocharis arfaki. The sequence goes on from VZRR01005429.1 coordinate 263,689, forward strand.
TTTCTCAAATGGTGAATGTTTCTGAGCCTTCTATGGATGTGGGATTGAAATTAATCTAATTAGTAGAAGAACAATTGTGAAATAATAACTTTGTGAAGAATAACTGTGAAAAATGGGGGCAGTGACAATGAGAAAGGTGGCTTCAGGACAGCAAACCCCTGTCAGACGGGATGCTTCATTTTCCATATGATGGATGCAAAGAATGCTTTCAAACAGACACTGTGGCTTCTTATGCTTTCCTTCCAGCTAGGATCCTTCTGGGAGAAGAAGGTACATGTATGCAAAGTGATTTTTAAATAAGGCTTCAAATAAAGTCACTTTAAGAGTTCTGAGTGTTGTTCATCATCTCCCGAAGTGTCTTTTGGTGGATGGATGACATTGTCTTTTGTGACGGAAAAAAAACCACTAAATCTTTAAATGAAAAACATTTAACAAGCTCTCATTTTTTCTGACCAAATCATATTCTGATTCTTCTTGGATCAACCTCTGTTAGTGCTGTGAAAGGAAAAGCTCCAGAGTAGCCTGGTGTCAGGAAGGAGGTATCTGTGATAGTCATTGTCTTGGAACACAAACTGATAAAAATGAATCCCTGAGCTGACCCCTTGCCATGTGCTTTTTTTATCCTCTACTATGCTTTATCAAGCAAGGTTGATGGTTTTTCCTCTGGTGTAAGCTGGTTTGAGTAGTCACAAAGCACAATTCCAAGGACATAGCACAGCTTGTGTGGGGATCTCCTTTGCAAAACGTGCATGGTAAGCCCAGAAATGTGTCCATGTGCAGGTGGTAGGTGTAAAAACTGCACAACGAAAGCTACGCTCCAGGTATGTCATTCAGTGAGCTTGTAGTACCTGAGCTGTTCTCCTGCTGCTCCATAACCACCTTCTGTCCTCTTCACATGCAGTGGTGAAGGGATCCATCCGGAATGTCTTCCACGACTCAGAGAACCACATGTCCCAGGTCGATGTCAGCGTCCAGAAAGTCTACAGGCAGAAAAACCATATTTTCCAGCAGGAGGAAGGGAGTGGGGAGTGGCGAGGCCCCATCCGAACCCTTCTGCAGTGCAAGGTGAAGAAGGGAGGGGGAGATTTTCTCTTCACAGGGAATGAACACTTTGGGGAAGCCTGGCTGGGCTGTGCCCCTCGTTTTAAGGATTTCATGTTGGTTTACTGGGCTGCCAGAGAAAGGGGAGCCAACCCTTGTGAGTTTGAGCTCAACTGACCTGAGAGACACTGCTGCTGAGAGGTGAAAAATTTCAGCCCATTCTTTGGATACTGAGTCTGGAGCAGAGTTGAAACCAAGGACTGAAGTTAACAATTCCACCCAAACTGGGACCTGGAGGATTTCCTGAAGATAATGGCTCTGTGAGCCCTGTGAACTCTGGCTTTTAACTCACATTGATTTCTCTTTCTTCATATCTTCTTTGCCTCACAAAATTACTCTGGATTTTGGAAAGACAGTCTTCTGGGGAGGTTAGAAAGCAGCCTATGCTCAGTACTACAAAATTCTCTCTAACATCTCTTGTTCTGTGTACGTGTTATGTGCTTTTCCTTTAGATATATTTCTCTCCTCCCCAATCTCTGTTTGATTTCTCATCTACAGGCAAGTGTGAAAACTCTCTCCAATCTGGAGAGAGTTACCTCTAAAGCAAAAAAAGCCCTTTCTTCCTTCACTAAGAACTACTTGATTTTTAAAATGGAATGTAGATGCTGTAAAAACGACATGTTTTTTTCTGACATTGAAAAACATTGAGGTGTTTAATACAAGCACAGATAAAATGCAACTACGTTGCCTCCTTAAAGTTCTGTTGAACTAATTTAGGATCAAGAATTGCTCATGATGGTATTTTCACCTAAATTATCTGCCTGTTTTCAATTAGCTTTTATTATTTGATTGGTGGCTCCTCCCACCCCCCCCCTTAGTGCTTTAGCCAGACTCACATAATTGCCTGTATTTTATGTAAATGGAATTGCTACACCGTAAAATGAAACACAAATGTGTCTACCACACAGAGCCAAATAAATGGTGTGAATAAACCCATTATTTCCCATGTAATGGCATCTGATTGCATCCTGTGCAACACGGCGCTGACAGATGTGAGCCCGTGACAGGGCCTGGAGAAAACTGAATGAGGAGAACTCTGACAGGCCACAATTAATTGACTTTTGAAATGACTCCTTTTTTCCACAGTTCTACTTGGCTGAGCAAGATTCACAAATTGCTGTCTTGAACTTTTTTATGGGACGAAATAGCTGCCAATGAAAGTCTAAATGACATGAGCTTTGAATAGGAGTCCTACAATGACCACACCGTGACACGTTTTTAACTGACATATCGATTATTTGAGAAGTAGCAGCCACTTAATCAGGAGGGCATTAGGAAGGGGGTAAAGAAATGGGAGGTAGGCAGAGGACTGGCTATAGAAATACATTCTGTTAAACACTAACCAAATACAATTTTATTAAAATAGAGAATGTCTTGCTGTATGTAAAAATGTTTCTTCCCAGAGAGAATGAGTTGTTCTTTGTGCTGTGAAAAAGTGATCACAAAGCTAAATCAAGAGGAAATGTCATTAGCAAGGAAAAAACCAGACCTTGTGTGAGTATGATCATGCTGACTGCCCCGGGGCCTCAGTACCTGCTCAGGACCCTGGCTGTAGTCACAGTCAAGTTTACACAGGCTTAAAATACCTCTTTGTCTGCCTTTGGAAACTGAGGCCAAGCTCTGGCAGACCTAATTGACCTCCTAATCCCAGGGACATCATGGGTAGTGACGATGAGGATTTTTCTTCTCCTTAGTTTTTGTAGTACCTGTCACACTGCTCAAGCAACACTCTGTGAGTCTATGAACTCTTTGGAGAGTTTCTTCCCCAAAACCTTCCTCAGCCCAACTCACTTGGAGGACTTTAGGTGGAAATGTTTAACTTGTTTCATGGATGCCTTTGGGCTGATTTTTAAATCTCTTGAGCCACCAGAGCAGCTCCCTGCTGAGTTGTTTTCCACTGGCCACATGGGGAGGCAGCAGCTTGCAAACCACATCCCCTTCAGTTTGATTTTGCTGAGTAGTATCAGGAATCACTACCCATTGCTGCTTCCAGGTGTAACTTAGGCTGGCAGATGCTGGATGTCACCTAAGGATTTTTAAAGTAATCCTCCACTGTGTCTTTAATTGTCCATCTTCCTGCTGATGATGACCATGGTTTTGCTTACCCATAAAGGTCTCCAGTTTTGTTTACTGGGAAAGATGATCTCTTCATCCTCAGTGAGGATGCAGTATTACCGATAATGGGTGTGCAGCTCAGAGGAAGGAGGCAGTTTAGGAGCAGTCCAGATGACAGCACAGCCTCTGCAGCTCTGCTTGCCCTTGCCCCAGCTCTCCCACAACCCAGTGAGTGATGCACTAAAGCACCTGTTCTTTGTACTCTGTCGTGTCTTCAGTTCTGCCTCCCTCACTGCTTCAACCCTGAGCACAGAACAAAACATTCCAAGTTAGGGTTCACTGTGAATATTTATTGAATTCAAACCATCACCACTCACCAGCCAGCTCCTGGAGTGGTTACAGGCACATGGACCAGATGGCACAAAATCCATGGTGGTGGCCCCGCCTGTGTCTGGCTGGCACAGCTACAAACAATAACACACCTTATACAGAGATATATCGGTACAAGCAACAGGTTTACAACTACATAAGCATTTCTTTTTCTGAATACACTGTTTTACTGATGTCTTTCACTGAAGAAAAGATTAAATTTAAACATTCTTTTATTTTCATTCAGCAACTGTTTCTTGATTTACTCTCACTTGTATATTAAAAGGCAGATCAATCCACATCTTCATGGCATTAACACCAGAATTAGTTCTTTTTCTAGGCTCAACTGCATTATTTGTAGTACTAAAAAGAGAATTACAATTAAAATACATGCTTCTATACATGTCTTGTTTAAAACCAGTGCAGCTCGGACAGGTACTGCCCAAGTAAAACCACTTCAGTTGTGTTGAAAAGGCTTTTAAATGATCATTTATCATGTCATAACTAATATTTTTCATAATGCTGTATCACACTAATGTTCCAATATATTCAAGATACCTGAAGCTAACCAAAACAACATTTTTCAGAAGCCCAGAGATTGGTCCTAGTAATGCCAATACTCATTTCAATCCCCATACAGGTCATTCACTTAAGAGCTGGACTCAGTGATCCTTGTGAGCCCCTTCCAACTCAGAATATTCTGTGAGTCTGTGAATTCCAAATTAACAAAACTTCATTCTGTGATTTCTAGTCATTCATAGCACAAAAGAAAGCAAAACAGAGGATCAGGAGCCCAGCAGAAGGCTTGTTTCACTGCCTGGTAATCCAGGGCACCTCATGTGTTCCACACGGTTGGTTGTACAGCAGTGTCCCATGTCAAGAATCCCACTTTGTCCAACGAGGCAGAATAAAAGCTGCTCTTTACTTTGGGTGTCACTCCAGACTATGGCCACAGAAGCCCATAGACTCAGAGGACAGTACTGACACCTCTTTAAAGTCAAGAAGCAAGGAACAGAGGATGGGGACTTTCTCCACTGCACAGACTGCTGGAGCACATTTTTGCCCACGAGCAACGGGACAGAGTACTCCTTCAGCACCCTGCTGAGTGCATCTGCAGCCCTGTGGCACAGCCAAGCAGCAAAAGGATTTCTCAGAGGGAACTGCTCTTATCTTTCACTGCTGAAAAACTGGAAGGGCAGAAAACCCAGTTTGTCATTCATTGTTGGCTCCCAGCAGGACACATCCTCCTGCACCTTTTGAAGTGTTCTGCTCAGGTTGGGAGTTTTAGTGCTGACTGTGCTTTGGAAAGTGGAGACCCTTGAGAGAGTAGAACTGCTCCAAAGACAGCCATGGCACTTTTAGATCCACCATCAATTCCATATCCTATTCTGACCAAAAAATTGGAAGAAATCAGACTTGTGCTGTTCTTGACAAAGTACTAAGAGCTTACAAACCAAGTAAAAATAGAGACACCAAGCCTGAATTCCTGAAAGCCTCTCTCCAAAGCACTTTGGCTCATGTGGAATGTAGCCACAGAGGTTCTTTTAAGCCTTCTAACAATTCCCTGCCAAACTGCCAGCAGTGGCTTTGTGTTCTATTTCACCAAGTCCTTCAATGGGAGTTTTACAAATCCAAGTCCAGGAAGGTTCTCATGTGAGCTTCCCATGGGCTACAAGAAATAAGAGCTGGCACAGTAAGTCCAGAGGCACCAACAAGATACAGGCCCAATAACCATGAGATCCAAATACCTTGATTGCCTACAGATTGTTTTAAAGCTGTAAGTAAGAAGCACAGATTTCTCTGTACCTGGTGAGAACTTCTGAAGACATACCACAACCCAAAGAACACCAGGAGAATTAAAAACCCATCCCAGGGGGAATGGATGTATTCTCCTTTGTGCTAATTCCCCGTATGTCAAAAGACTCACTCTGTCTGCCCAAAGGCTTCATACATAGAGGAACCAGCATTTTCCAGGTACTTGCACTCTGTCTTGAGACTCCTCAAATTGGAGTCCCAAAAACATGCAAGAAATCCAGTTTCTACCACCTGAACAACAGAAGACACACCAGCTTCACCTCATAAAGAAGAAAAGCTTTATGACAGGAGACCCTGCTTTAAGCTAAAGATACACCAGCAGAGAATATCCCACCTCATAAAGAGGAAAAGCTTTATGACAGGAGACCCTGAGACCAAGAATGCACCCCCTGAACTCCTCAGCACATACAAAAAACCCAGCACTGAAGAGCCTTCAATGTGAAGATGTGAAGCATGTTCTGGGTCAGACAATGACACAGAATGCTTCATCCCACAATCTTCATCACAGGATGTGCATCACTGCTTTGCAGGATGTCTTCCTGACAACTCTATGGTATATTCCCAGTATCTGGGCTGATGTAATTTGTTTCTTGGTGATTCTAACACCATTTCTTTCCCATCAGTTCTAAAAGTCTCTGCAATTCCATTCTAATGAGATTTGTCGTATTGGCTTTTATAACTCAGAGCCATAAGACCTGAACTTAGGGATTTCACCAGCTCTTCAGTAGCATCTGGTGGAGTCATACACTGAGAACACCTGTATGGACAACAGTCTCTGCACGGGCAAAAAGGCAACAGTGAACCCTCCCTCAAAGCCTGAATTTGTCAAGGAATTCTTCCTGTTTCTTTCTCAAAGGGGTTATTGTTACCCATGGAACACATTAATTCTGTTGCTCCTTGACAGCAAATCACAGAAGCCACAGGGGCAACTGAAGACATTTAACAAGGATTTGCATCATGACTTTGATTTTAGGGCAACCAAGATCTTTGCAAAGCATTGTCGTTTTAACTATCCACCAACATTTTGCTAAATCACTATCTAAAGGCTTTAGCAATTCAGACCAAAGTATTGGGAGATTTCCCAAACTGCTTAAAAGAGATGATAATTTTTGTAACAATCAATCTTTGAGACAGATTATCTATGCTGTAAGTGAACTAAACTAAGATACAAGACCTTACTCTTTCATGTGACAGAGAGATAGAACAGCATCACTGGAAAACAGCCAGAAGGCTGGGTACAAGGCTTCAGTGAACTGGGCTTTGAACTTATAGATCAAGTTATGCTTCTCCCCCACCGCCATGAAAATCACAAAGCCCCCCTCATAGTGGAGCAGCACCCCAATCTTGGTAGCCTTTGTGATGGGCAAACACTTTTCAGTGTCATTGTGCCAGGAAGATATTTTGGAGTTGAGCCACTCGATGCACCAGGACTTGCTGTTCCTGCCCAGGCGGCTCTCGGGGCCCTGCCGCTCCATGCTGCCGTAGCAGATGCCGACGCCGCAGAAGCTGTTCTGCTGCAGCTCCACCTCCCAGTAGTGGATGCCTCTCTTGAAGCACTGGAAGCCCAGCACCTGGCGGTAATCGGTGAAGCGCTGAGGGTGGTACTTGTGACCTGTGAAGGTGTCTGAGATGGACATCCTGGTGTAGTTCTCAGACAGAACTACGGTGTTGTGAGCTGTGTTGTAATCCAGTGTGATGTTGGCAGCATCTGCAATGACATGAATCACCTGAAGTTTTTATTTATCCTGTCCCACCTCAGCACTAGTTCCCATGTTTATCTGCCAGCTCTGCTCTCCTCCTCAGTGCAGCCAGTTCTTAGGGCCACAGTAAAAGCTGCTGGGTTCAACTGCAGCTCTACGTTACACAGCAGGCAAATGAAGGGCAAGTTTTCTTCCTTCCTGCAGCCCCACAGGGTCCCTTTATCACCCAAATACACCCTAGCAAAAGAAGGTGATTGCTGATCTGGCAGCAAAAGGTATGCCGTGTTGTATAGCACCTTAACAAGCATTGTGGGCTCGCATAAAAGCCTGCATTTAATTTAAAAAGAATCCAGTACATTACACAGTGTTTCTAGGCTACCCTAATGCTGTCATTTTGGGGGAAACCAAAGTCATTACTTAAAAAACTTCATTTATCTTCATAAAGATACATGAATGCTGAAGATGCATTTGATTAATCTGGCAAAAGAACCACTTAGAAACCTCCTGCCCCCTTTTTCTCCAGAGATCTCCTTTATTTGTAACAACCTATTAAGCTAATGAAACCCCCCAGAAGTATTTTTGTCAGGTAACTACAGAGGACACATAACACCAGTGCAGTAAGAGCAAAGTTCAACCTTAAGGAGTGTAATGTTGGGTGTCTTACACTGCAAGAGTTCCTCTCTGGGTTTCTTCAGGAAGCTGCCAAGGAGCTCTTTAACAGCAGCAGCTGTGGTGGTTGGTTCTGTGTCAACAGAAGAAAAGAGAGTTTGGCCAGTTGGGAAGAGACCTCACCCATCACAGACACACTCAGGCTGGAGCTGATCTGGTTTAGTCTCCTGCTCCATGCAGGGTTAACTTCAATATTAGCTCAGGCTGTTCACTGTCATGTCAAGTTTTGAAAATCCCACTCTCTGGACAACTTCTCTCAGTGTTTGATTGCTCTCACAGTAGCCAGCAAGGGCCTTCTCAGAGCAAGAGCTGAACTTTTGCTCAATACACCAACACTAACGACCATCTTATCATTTTAAGAGCAGTCAATGTAAATTAGAATAGGCATGATGAAAGTTCGGACTCACCAACTTTAGCAGCTTTCTTTTTCTCTTCTGGAGGGGGGAAAAGAAAAAAGTAAACTGTGAGTTCTACTGGGAGGCAAAAGCCACTGGTAAGACTACATCAGCTGTAAGACCATCACCATGGCTCTTCTGAAACTGCAGCAGTAGAGAGCTGACAGTCCAGCAGGTTGAAGCCATGCACAAATACCCTCCCACTGGAAAGCTGCACATCAAGCACAACCTTCCATTTGCTTCCTATTTCACAGGGTCATAAGCCTGGACGGAGCTTGATCTCCCCTCCAGGAGCAGTGTGTTCTGGCACGTGGAATACTCCTGTTCCCATGAGGAACACTGACTATTCCTTTCCTTTTTACAACAGAGCTGTTAGTGCAGCAACGGGAGCCACAGCTCCATTCCAGTCCCGCTTCCCCTGCACACCCCCCTCATTGCTCCACACGCAGCACTCAGATCACGTGTCAAGAACTCCATGGAAGTAACAGAAGTTGTTTCTTAACACTTGCATTGACTTCAAAAAGAAAACATGGAAGATCTTCCAAAGAGGCTACAATGCCCATTAATTCTGGTATCTGGTCAAAACAGCACTGAAAGGCCCCAGCATAACCTGCCACAAAGACCATCACCCCAGCCCTAGACCGAAGGCAGGATGTGGGCAGCAAAATGTTTGAGTAAGGCTCCTTTAATCACCACTTACTGGTATCTGTCTCCACCTGCGAAGTGGTTTGAGCCTGGGGGAGGGTTTTCTCTTTTTGGGTGTGGTCTGTGAAGGAGGAAGAAAAAAACCAGAACATGAACAGATCATAAGCAGAACTCAATACATACAAATCTATCAAACAAGCCAAAAGGTGCGTAGCACAAATTTTAAAACCTGCAAGAACCAGAGGGTGAGGAGGCTCTGCTTTGCTTTACAGCCCACACTGACACCACTACAGGCTGATGCACCCCTGTACCTGTGCAGTTCACCTGTCCAGCTCACAAGGCATCCCTCCCCAAATACCCCAAAGCACCCTCCCTTCCCTGTGGCAAGGTGCTCACTGCAGGTCATCACTGCATCACCACCACAGCAAACAACTTTGGGTAGCTGCTTCAACTCTTATTTTATAGTAAAGCCATAGTTAGGAGAGGATGATGTTCTCTAGTACTTACGTGGTACATGAGGCTTTTTTCCAACAGAGGTTTTGTTTGGATGAGCCGCTGGAGGGGCCTTAATTTTCACAGGTTTGGCTGCAATGGTGATAATTTACATTATGGTTTGTATGGCCAGGAACAGTCATGCATTAGTGAGGACATTTTTCCATCTTATTTTTCAGTTACGTGAACAGAACTGAAGTGATATTTGGCAGAGATGGGAACCGCATACCCATTCCCCAGTCCAAAAGATAATTTGGCTTAACCCAGTAAGTAGAGCTTTGTTCCACAGCACCTACACAATCAGCACCTTTACAGCTGGGTAAGCAGAGTCCTGCCAGTCTAAAGCCTTTCAAATCTCTCTTTAAATACACATCCTAACCACATCCAACCCTGCTACATAGTACCGCCATAAATTACTCAAAAGAAGAAAGGCTGAGCTGTGCCAGAAGGGTGTAGTATCATGATACTCATCAGCTTATCCAAGTATAGATAACAGTGAAGAGACACTGGCACGTTTTGTCTCCTGAATTAGCTCAGACTGTAATGTTTCTGTGTGAAAATGGAGCACTGCAGAGATTGGAGGACACAATTTATATTAACCAACTGTATTTGTTGCACTTTTAAAAAAAATTATACTTGTATTGGAGAGGAAAGATCCCTTATTTCAGCTCAAAGCAAAAGTAGTAAATGCCAATTTCCCCACTGATACAGACCTTCTTTTTTCTCCTTACTCTGAATCACTGAAAATTTCACTATTTCTTTAAGGTTAATGGCAGACTGGTAAGAAGAATGCATCACATTTTGGTCCATTTCAACTACAGGAACAAAAGCCTCTTTTGTTGAAGTTCGTTGCAGTGCTGCTGCTCTCTGAAATGACAAATGAAAGACCACCTTGTGTATCACACAGAGAAAAATACAACCAAGTTACTTTAAATGGGGTGGAGTTTGTGCATTCATCTCAAATTCAAGAGAACAAAGGCTACAGCCGGACACTGCTCATGGCAAAATTCCAGTAGCAGCTCAGACACCTTAATTCTCACTGGTACCTGAAGCAATGAGGATGCTCTACCAGCCAGGTCACAGCATGGAGCTGCCACACCTCACGGAGGTCACTCTTGCCCAGTGACTCCTCTGCTTGTGGCAGAGGCAGTGGCTGAACTGGGGGAATTACCCAATGCTGATTCTTTTACTGGTATTTGTATACTTATCAGTACATCTTTTCATAGAAGGTTCTTGCACACCACTGCATTACCATTTGACTGGAAGTCTCTGGAGAGCAGGATGACCACAGCAGGGTTTTGTCATTCTGCATTCTAGAATGAAGAACTGGATCACATTTAATAGACACATTACCTTCAAAAACAGAATGTCATCACTTTCAGTAAGTGCCATCTCAATCTGATCTTTGAGAGACTGAATTTCATTCTTCTTATTTCCCAGAACACTGTAAATATAATCAAACTTATTCCAAACTCTCTTTTCTTCCTCTGTAATTGCTTTCATGATCTCGTTTTCTCTTTCTTCAATTACAGCTTTAGCTTCTGAAAACTCATTTCTGATCAATTCCTTCTTTCTTGAAGCTGTCTCCTGGAGCAAACAAGAGAAGATAAGCACTGGTTTCAAAAGAACAGTTTGTGACCAAAATACTCTCAGTGCTACTGCACAAAAGCCTCTGAGGGACATGTGGGCTTCTCTTCCTTGAAACAGGCAAGAGAAGAGCTGTGTATTTCTATGTGGTTTGGAAAGAAAACTCTCACTCACAAGGAATGGAGCCCATTCTCAGTGCCCCCCTCACGTGAGGGTATAAAACCTTGCACTGTACCTGGTTTACTCCCATCTCCCACAGAACTGCCTGGCTCTGCCAAAACTCCTCTTTTCTGTTCCTGCCTAATAACTCTTCTCTTGCCAATGCAGCCTCAGTACTACAGTCGTCACAAGAGTACAATCACCAACACCATGCAGTGGACAGCGGGTGCCAGGCAACCTGAGAGCACTTTGTACAGTTACTCACTTACAGCAGATTGGCTCTGGTTTGTTTTCACTGTGCTCATTGCCCGGGCAGTTCTTTCACCCTGATTATGCAGCTCCACGAGTTTCTTCTTCAGCACCGACTGCAACAGGAGAGACCAGAAAGTATTTCAGAGAGGCAGTTGTGATGTCTGCCCTCAGTTTTAAATACCCTTGTAAGAATTTAGTACTCTCGGCTTGAAACCTACCTTCCCTTGAACCTTAGAGGCTGTAAAAGTGCTGTCCTGCACACGTGTGCCTTGTGGCACCACACCCTCCCAACACCTACCCCACCTCTCCCAGGAGCAAGATGCCATTGTTGACACTCTTGATAAAGGACCCGGTGTTTTCATCAGCACAGCAGTTCTCATGCTAAGACTAAGTGTTACATTAGCTCTCAGGTTGGACTTTGGGCACGACAGCTGATGCTACTGTTCATCCCTCTCCTTTTAAGAATTTTCTCTTTCAGATGTGATTTACCTGTTCCTTTAGTTCAAGATTCTAAGCTCAATCAGGGATAAGTTCTGCAGCTAAGCTCTGTACACACTCACTGAACACATGGGAGTTTGGCCACCTAAACATTTTCAGCGCGCTTTACTCAACCACTCTGATTTTCAGCCGTGCTGGAAAATATAAAGGTCAGGTTTCCTTCCCTTCTACTCTGTGAACCTCCTTCTGGTTTTCATCTACGTACTAGAGATATCCCTAGGATACCTTTATAATTCTTCTTCTTCTGAAGATCTGCAGAGGAACATCAGCTCCCCAGGTTGTGACAAGCCTGGCAGGGAGCAGAGCAGCAGAGCAGGCTCAGAGTTCTGGCTGACGCCGCAGAGTGAGGGAGGCCTCACTGATAAGCCCAGCCCAGAAACGAGCAATCAACTCCCTGACAGCTCCTTCCCAGACCCCTGCCCGTGAGCAACATCTTGAAGACAGGAGGAAAACGCAAGGAATGACTCTGAGCACACGTCGGAGGGCAGATAACAGCTTGCCAGGTCCAGACATGAGATTTACAGTCGATGTCTTGCTCCGGCCTCACCCCCGCCCTCCAGAGCGGCTGCCCAGGCACCGAGGGGGCCAAGGGGCGCTCCGGGGTGCCCTGGGAGGGTGTTCCAGCCCCAAGGGGCACCGGCCACCCCCGCCCAGCCCCGGCTGTTTACCTGGGCAGCGGCTTTTGCTTGTTCCAAGGGACTCGTGGGGCACAGCTTGTGCCCGAGCAGGCAGAGGGAGCAGATGCAGACGCCGTGCATGCTGCAGAAGAACTCGAAGAGCCTGTTGTGCTGGGGGCACTTGCGCTGCTGCAGGTCGCGCAGGGGCGGGCAGAGCTGGTGGTCGCGGAAGGCGGGGCTGTCGCGGTGCGGCCGCAGGTGCTCGGCGCAGAAGGACGCGGTGCAGGTCAGGCAGGTCTGCACGGCCGGCGCCTCCCTGCAGCTGTCGCAGGACACGGGGGGCTCCCCCGCCCAGCACCCCGCCGCCTCCCCATCCTCCTGCCCCTCTTCCCCGCCCTTGGCCCCGCCGCGGCCCTGGAGCTGCTCCACCACCCGGCACAGTACCGTGTTCTTCTGCAGCTGCGGGCGGCCCGCGAAGGTGGCCCGGCATTGCGGGCAGCTAAAGCCCCCCGAGAGCCCGGCCCAGGTGAGCTCCAGGCAGGAAGCGCAGAAGTTGTGCCCGCAAGGCACCGTCACGGGGGTGCTGAAGAGGCAGAGGCAGATGGAGCAGGTGAGCTCCTCCTCCAGCCCCGACAGGCCCGGCTCCGACTCCAGCGCCGCCATCGCCCCGTCCGCAGCTAGCCCAAAAGCCAGAAACAAAACTAGGCTCGGAGAAACGAAACTATGGCCGGGGCTTTCCGGAAAACTACGTGTCCCATCCCCGCCCCGACGGGAGGGGCGGCAGACAGGAGGGGCTACGGACCCGGCGGCGCCCGCCTATGTCGGAGCTCGGGCAGCCTCGGCATGCTGGTGGCTCTGCCCTGCGGAACGGGACCCCCGGGGCGCGGACGGGACCCTGGAGGGGGACGTGACCCCCAGGGTGAGCTCCGCGCCCTCCCCGCGCGGGGCTGCGGGCGGGCCGGGCCGGGGGCTCCGACCCAGGGGTCGGGGCAGCGTCACCCGGAGGTGGCCGGAGGCCTCGGCGTCGGTTCTGCACCGCAGGGGGGCAGATGGGGAGCGGTGCCCAGCCGCGCTGCCGGCCCCGCTCCCGGCCGGCCGCCGGCACAAGGGAACTCGGGACAGCCAGCGCTGTCCGGCCGCTGCCGCGGTCACTCCGCCCGGGGCTCAGGGATAGTGTGAACCCCAGATCCCGCCGGGCACCGGCCCAGCTGCTCCGAGCTAGGGGTAACGGGGCTATGGGTACGGACTCATAGAGAACGGTTTGGGTTGGAAAGGACCTTAAAAATCATCCGTTTGCAACTGTTGATGTCAGTGCAATGTTTTTAAAGCACACAGGTTACTGCACTGTGAATGTGGAAACCATCTCAATAGAAGATGCTTCCTCAAATATCTTTTTCTCGGTCTAACTGTTCAGTAATCACTGTTTCTAACAGGAACATTGACGCTGAATAGCAACATGGCAAGTACTCCTGTCTTAACTAACCTGATCCCAAGTTCTTCCACTGGTTTCTTCCTCCTCCCTCTTCTGCCCTGTCTGCTGGTGTCCCAGGGACTTCCTCGGGGCCCTCTGTACTTCCACCCATGCTGGAATGAAATGGAGCAGCCTGGCACAAAGTCTGTGACCTCCCCAATAATTTAAACAGACCCTGATGGGCTGCAGCAGAAAGAGCCGTGTGCTCTCAACTCTCGTCCAGTGGGCAAAGAACACCTTGTGTGGAGAACTACTGAGGTTCCCTTTAATGTCATTTAAAAGTATTAGCAGGCAATCTTGTTGGTGTTAGTCCTCAGGAACTTCCAAGAATGTTCAGAAATTGTATAAATCACTCAAAAGAAGTGATGGTGGGTGGTCTGTTACAATTGAAACCAGGTCCTAGCCCGTTCTTTTGGAAGATTAAATTAAATCTGGACAATCATTTTAAGCCTATGTTGCACAGGTAACATGGACTTGTACCTACATCAGTTGTCCCTCCAGCCTTGTAACATTCTCTCAGGATAAGCTGCAGAGGGGTTGTGTGTCACGGGGCTCTGAGTCACTGCTCAGAAACAGATACAGGTGCAGAAAGGACAATGGAGGCTTTTGGAGCTGCAGGGCTGTGACAGGAGCAAAAGTTCAGGGATCGGTTCTGTCATGCTGGAGGGTGGAGGAGTTTCTAGGAGATGGGCACGGTGCCACAGGTTACAGCGTGGTTGGGATGTGCTGATCAGGACTTTGTAACTGCTGCCAGAGGAAACGCAAACACCTGACAGGGTGTGGCTGACAGTGACTGCAAAGGAATGTTCTTAGAGAGCTGTGCTGTGCAAGAGATGGAACCAAAGAGCAGCTCTTAATGTTTGCATTTTTAATTTTTCCATAGGTGAACGAACACCCTGGGCTTATCTGGACTAAGCCTCTGTCATCTTTCAAAGACTCAGCACCTTCACTGTATTTTCTGCAGCACTCACATGGTATCAACTGATAGAGACAAAGGCATGCAAATAAAAAGGGTAAAAACACATCCTCACAACTGTGGCTTTTGCTTCTGGAGCATAGCATGGGATGTTTAAGTTCCCCATTGTCAAAGAGGGCTTGAAATTCTGGTTTTGAGGAAGCCCAAGCACTCCTCTTGCCTAAGAGACGATAAAATTTTAACATAAAAATTTACTGCTACCATTTAAATAGCTACTGAAGTTATTACTCTCTTTTGCTTACAGGTACTTGAGAATGTCCTGTGATCCTGACTTAAATCTAACCCTTCGCCCAGACACTGCACATTCACAATGCCCAAGCAGGGCTGTAGAAGCACAGTGAGAGAAATTGTACTTCATGTTCCTGCCCCCAGCAAAAGGGCTGACGAGACAGGAAAGCCCCAGGGACAGAAAGGCAGCAGTGAGGGTTTGTTCAGCGTTTCACCACTTCCCTGTGGGATTCACGTGCACATTGTTCCATCCTAGGTTCCTCAGAGCAGCCCCCAAGAGGTGGATGGGACAAGGAGGGCTCTGAGCAGCTCCCTCGGGCTGCCTTCCCTTGGTCTGATTTGAAGTGGGCAGTGAAGCAGTAGCTTCAAACTTGGTAACAATGGGTAAATAAAACTCAAGATTTTACCTTCTAAACGTCATCTCTCAGGGGTGTATTTGTTTTCCAGCATCACCTGTTTGGCACAGCCAGAGCAACTCTGCATCCCTTTAATTCACGGCCAAAATGCACAGTAGGCAATGGAACCAGAGGTGCTGTGAAACACTTGCATTTTAATTCCTAAGAAGTAAAAAGTAACCATTTCTCTTAGAAAAACAATCTTTCCATTAATCCCTATTGTGTGAGCATGACTGTACTCCTATCCGACATCTTCTTCTCATACAGTTCTCAAGAACAGCTACACATGAATCTAACTGAGCTTTCCTCTAAAAAACAAATCCTACCATGAAATAATGGCATCTGAAGAGAACCACAATACACAAATGCATTTTACTTGTATAAAAATGATTCCTTCACAAACAAGACATTTTAATAGGGCTGATGCAAAAATGCTCCGTATTTTAATGGATTCATGCACTAGGCCAGAGTACATGATGGCTAAACCATAATGTACAATTTTTCAGGTGTTTGTTTGTATCTAGGGTTGGTTTTTTTCCATGTCTTTTCTGTAGGAGTCAACTACCCAAGACAGGGATGATCTGAAACTGTAAGACTTGCCACGGCTACAGAGGTACAAGGTGCCCTCTCAATGCTAGTAATTGTTAGAGCTGTCAGTGCAGTGCCTTGCCAGCACCTGGTGACCCATTCTCCTGCTGGAAAGGGAAGAAAGGCAGCACAGAAACTTCAGCACTTACAGGATAAGAGGGTTTGCTCTAGAATAAACAATAAAGGCTTTCAGAGCCTACACAGATTAACACAGTGGGACACAATTGTGCCCGGGGTTCATGTTATATTCCACTGGTTCTAAGCAAAGTTGACAATTACCAGTACTATTTATCTGCCTCAAAATTACAGAAGCTTGAAATCCACAAGCTTTTCTGGACATGTCCAGGTGAGCTCTTTAAGTAACTGCAAAGTCACAGCATTTGTATGATGCTTGCCAGCAGCAGCAGAAGAGTTCTGCACATCAATATTTATAATAAATTTTTAAATGCAAGTGACCTCTGGCAGCTATACAGCTCTAGCCAAATCCAGACATTTAAATAGTTACTCAGAGCACAGGGTTGTGTTTTATCTTTTAATCAAACCATTCCAGTTCTGCAGCTTGCTACAGTAGGATATAAATAGTCGAACCCAACAGATCTATATTAGACTTCCAGTAATAAAGTTTTCATGTATTACATAAAAACACAGCCTAAGGGAAAACAGTGTTTTTCTTCTGGCCTACTTTTTTTAAAGACAGTAATATCCACCAGTGCACCTGCCACCCTCAGAACCAGAAGGCAGCATTTCACAGAACAAATCTGTACAATTGTTCACATTTTTTCACATCCTAGATAGTTCCATTTTCAGCGCTGGATCCATTAACTGGAGGCTCCACAATCAGTCTTGGCTCTATCAGCGCATCCCAGCTTTCAGTTATCTGAAAACAAACCACAGGCAACACTTAGAAGATGCCAGCAACACCAGCAGATGCAATTTCTGTGCCCTTATGCTTCTGCCTAGACCTGAACAATGGTACTACTGAACCAAGATCATAGCTCCTCCTCTGACTCATTGATCCTACGGCTGAACCTCAACCTGCCTGCTGTCCTGGGTAAGGTAAGGTGTAGGTAAGAACAACAGTGATGAAATGAAAAGCTGGTAAGAAAGGATCTCTGTGAGACATGATGTTGTTTATTAGCCAAAACGAGAAGTTTGATGAGTGGCTGTGACCCCAGTTAATTGAGTAACATGCAAGAACTGATTATTATGATGTAAACATGCACATTCTTGCTAGAAAGGAACAATTATTTTTGCTTCCATTTATTTAAATGAGATGCATTATTACAAAGGGAATGTCCCTGAGGTGAACAGAGCCGGGAAGCAGGGCAGGTGTCAGCTCTGCAGAGCTGGTGACAGGACTCAGAGCAGGCCCCACGTACCTTGGTGTCCTGAGGCACCGCGTACTCGATCAGCTCCGCTCCGTCTGCAGACTGGTACACCAGGTCGAACTTCCCTGGCTCCTTAGCAACTGAAAAACCAAACAGCTCAACTAGCTACAAACCAAAGAAAGTTTAAATGTTTACCACAAAAGCTGATCAAAACCACTTTGGTTTGGGGGTTTATTTGGGGGTTTTTTTTGAGCACTGTGTCTGGGTTCATAATTGTAACAAAAGATCTTGAGGTAGAATTGAATACTACACACCAAAATTAAGGTAATTATCTGACTACTCACATGAGAAAGTCAACAGTATGTTGCTGAAATTTGAAAAAAATGCTCCTATGACAATTCATTAATTCTGGCTCAAATGGCAACTGGAGGATACGCAGTTTCAGAAACATTCATCATTTCAGGTCTCAGGAACTGCACCTTGTCATTGCAGGGACTCACTTCCACACCCACTGTAGACATACCATTATGACCTCACACTTTCTCTGTAGTTCCATTAAAGATTTTCTTTCAGAAATTCACAGCAGAGATGAGTTACTGACCACCCAAACTGACCGAAAAAATTTATTTTGTAAATACCCATGAGCATCCTTCAGTTCAACTAGCAAGGGTTAGAACTTCTCCATTTAAATAGACTTTTGAGGGAGGGAGTGAGAAGGGGAGGGGTGTGTTGAGAATGAACCCAAGGAAATCGGGAATACTCCTGAAAGGTGAAGTGTTTCCTTGGACTTTTGGTTTTCCAGGTGACAGCACATGACAACAAGCCTTTGGTGTCCCCAGGTACGTACATTGTCCTGCTGATGTTGAAAGGATCTCAAGTTCAATCTGCTTTTTTTCAACATTCCAACTGATTATTTTTGCCTCCTTCACAAAGCAACAAGAAAGAATCGGGTAAGACACACTTCAGCACTCGGTAACTAATCCATATTTACAACCAGTGTGCTACTTAATTGCTGCCAGAAGAAATAAGTATATTTGGCTATCAAATTTTCCAGTCTCCACGTATAAAATCTGCAAAGAATTAATGCTCAGCAATCTTTAACTACTGGCATCAATAAACCAAAGTTAGTCATTGTCATCAACTTTGCAGTTTAAATCAGTACTTACCCAGAAACCAAGTTATTTAAGTAGCAACAGAATTTTACTTGTACCAGTTTTAAGAACTTGCCTTGACTTCAAATAGAGGTAGACTCAAATACAGTTACATTTTTCTACTTGAAGGTCTGCATTTTTTGTCATCTCTAAAATATTAATCATCATTAATAATCCCTGCAGTTGGTGGTTTGTTTTTTGCTTTGTTGTTTATTTTTTTTAATAACACCTACACCTTTCAAATTTTCAATTAGTTTCAGCTTCTAGGGATTTGATTTCTACTGCTACACCAGGAATAGCCTGTGGAGTCAACTGGATGCAAAGAAAAATACTGGACAACCTCAAAATATTTAAGCCATACTTCACCTATCATAGTTCTGTGAGTGAATGAAGGGAAGAAAGAAAACCAGTACCTTATAGTCTGAAACTTCAGGGCTGTAATTTTCACTTAGTTCCAGGCGCTGTTGAAAGAAATACAAGTAACAAATTGTAACTTTTCCCAATCTTTGATGATTCCACCTATATCCAGACACAGTTTCTTCAGCAAGAGAAAAGTTCAAGAGCCAAGTCTCCTACTCCGGGAATCCAATGCCAATCATGGACCCAGGCAGACTTCCATGACTCACTGCTCCAAAGGATTTACGTTCAGGTCAGGCTGTGTGAGGAGATCAGGGAGATGGATCCCAGTCTCCTCAACTGCAGGGATTTCATTTTCATTTACTTTTTTATTTTGCACTACAGTGTAATTATTTTTAGGGTAAGATTTGTAATAACATTTACATGGAAAATCACATTGAAATAACAGCAGAGACAGCATTTCTTGTGTTATACATAATACAAAAAGTCTAAAGAAATGCATTTCCGCATACGCTCCAAAGATTTGTAAAAATCAAAGCCAGGCTTTACAACAAGTGAATTTTTTAGAGAAACTATTAAGTCAGAAACTTAAGAGTGGCTCAAATGAAGCAATTTTAACCTACTAATATTCAGTATTTCCAGAGTTCTTTACCTTAAAGGCAATTCTTTCTCCCACTTGGGGTGGAGCAGCTAGAAGAGGTAACACACTATAGTCTCTCTTGGGAATCTCCATGGGATTCTGTGAAACAAAGAGTAACCCACTGATTTAATTACTGTATTAGTGAAAACAGAAGACAATGTTTATGCTGTATGGATTGCAAGAAGCTCTGAGAAGAGTAAGGTACATGCTTTGTTTTTAGATATATGATACAATCACTCCCTCAGGTTGACAAATGGAATTACAATAAATAGAAGTTAAGATCAACCTTTATCCCACTAATCTACTTCTGCTTTCATGAATTACTCTCATCCTATAGGTTCTTTGTACAGTTCAAGCTGCCGGAGAAAGGTGACCTCTGCCTGTGTCAGTCACTCACCTGGACAAGGACAGAAGTGTTTGTCGCAGCTTCATTTAACTGCCTCTGTTTCTGGCCTTCACTGCTGTAGTTATAGAAGAAGCCAGGGTTTGCTCCTCTCCCATGGCCTTGGCCCCTCATCATCCCACGAAACCCACGGCCCCTAGGTCCTCTCCAGAAGTTATCCTCTCCCGTTCCACGCCCCCTTCCACGGCCTGGGCTGGCAAACACTCCTTGGATACTGGCTGGCAACTGTTTAGTGAAGTTCCTTACTATGGAATTACCCAGTCCACCATCTGCTGCAGATTTTTTAATGACAAGTGTGTTTGAATCTGAACTATCAGAGTCTGAAGAGGAGCTCTGTGCTTTGGGAGCCTTGGTGCTGGCTCTTACAGCCACCACATGGTTTGGCACTGATTTTTCCTTTGGAGAGCTGTCTTGTGCTGGTGTCACCTTCTCATCCTCTGTACTCGAGTCAGAATCTGAACTAGAAGACTGGGGTTTTTTAGCATTTTTATTAATTGCAGTCTTAGTCTTTTCAGTGTTAGACTTTACAGTCACTTTATTAGTTTTTACATCAGAACCTGAGGCAGCTTGGGATTTGTCTTTGGGAAGTGTCGCCACTACAGGTTTATGGGAAGATTTATTTTCCTTTACATTTAATTCACTGCTGTCACTGTCAGACGATGTGCTGGAGGAATCTGAAGCTCCTACCATCTTTTTCCTGGGCTGTATTGTGATCTTTTTGGTGCTATTTTTACCAGAATTTAGACAAAAGCTCTCATTTGCCCGTTCTAAAGCCATCTTTGCTGCAGCAACCTTTGTCTGCTTTTCATCCTTCTTTTTTGCTGCCAACTGCTTCTCCCTCTCTGTTTTTTTCATCTTTTTAGCATGGGCAGTAGACCTCTCTTCCTTACCTTCTGCAAGGCTATTTCTTCCACTAACTTCTTCATTTCTTTTTCTTTTCGTGTACCTTTTTTGAGAGTCCCAAGTATCTACAGAGGTCTCTTCCCTACAAGAGGAATACTCAAGGTTATGCTTCTCCTTTTTCTTTTTCCTTTTATGCTTGCCTTCATTCCTAGAGAATTCTTCCTCATCCTGCTTGTGTCTGTGCCTTTTTTTGTCTTCTTTTGTTGTGTAAGTAAAGCCATCATCTATCTCTTCATAATCATCTGCAACTATCTCTTCCAATTTTACTCTGTGAAAAAAAAACAAACAAAAGCCACCGTTCAGCATAATGAACACTTTTCCCTACATGTTCACAGTTCAGGCAAGTTCCTCTAGAGTGAAGATGCACCAGCTCTTCCCCAGACAGTCCGGAACCCTCTCCTGCAGGCACAGGCTCCCCTTCCATCTTCGGGAACATTTCCAACCACTTGGCTCCCTCCAGCCCTTCTGGACATCCTGGGGTGTTTCAGGGGTTGGGCATCAGTGTCCGTGGGCACCTGGCTCCCACTCCACCACCTAGAAAAGGAAGAGCTCAGTCCCCTGGGGAGGCCCATCCCTGTCCCACCGAGCCCACGAAGGGATTCACAGAATCCTAGAATGGGTCAGGTTGGAAGGGACCACAGGGGGTCATCTGCTCCCACCTCCCTGCCCAAGCAGGGTTATCTCAGAGGACAGGGTTGTGTCCAGACAACTCTGGAATATCCCCAGTGAGGGAGACTCCACACCCTCTCTGGACAACCTGTCCCAGCGTGCGGTCCCTGCACAGGGAAGAAGCTCTTCCTCATGGTCAGGTGGAACTTCTTGGGCACCGGTTCCTGCCCTTGGCCTCGTGTCCCATGGCTCGGCACCACCGGCGAGAACCCGGTCCGGCCTCTTGGCACCCCCTTTAGGTACTGCTAGACACTCATGAGTTGAGTGTGTGGGATTGACTCCCCGATCCCGCTGACCTGGTTCCAGTCCTGATAGCGCTATATCAGTCCTGCTGTCCTGATTCCGGTCCGGATCCCGCTGTCCCGGTCTGTCTCTATCCCGGTCCCTATCCCGATCCCCCTGTCCCTATCCTGATCACGCTGTCCCTATCCCCGTCCCGCTGTCTCGGCCTGGTCCCTGTCCCTATCCCGCTGTCCCTATCCCCGTCCCGCTGTCCCGGCCTGGTCCCTGTCCCTATCCCGCTGTCCC
>VZRR01005429.1:285830-303222 GCA_013398015.1 Oreocharis arfaki
GGTGGGACGGGGCCGGTCCCGTGACCGCGGGAGCTGAGGGAGCGATGGGGCTGCTGCGAGCTGGGGTCGCGCTGTCTGTGCTGCTGCTGGCTGCAGGTGCGGTGCGGTGCGGTGCGGTGCGGTGCGGTGCGGTGCGGGACGCGACGGGAGCGAAGCGGAGCATGGCATGGCATGGCATGGCGCTCCTGTGTTCTGTGGCTTCTGCTAGGCAGGGCCTGGGCTGAGCTGCGGGAAATTCCGCTTGCCGCGATGGCGGTCGAGAGGGACGGAGAGGGTGGCGGGAGTGCCCGCGGGAGCATCAAAGCCTGGCCACCGTGGCTTGGAGAAGCCTTACTGCTCCTTCTCCAGTGCGCTGTTGCCATGAGATTAAGGGATGGAGTGTCAAAGGTCTGTTCTGTGTCCGAAATGGACATTAGACTGACCGCGTAAGGTCACCAGACTTTACTGACTTAATTGAGTTTAAATTGTATTTTGGATTCCATTAGAAGTGGCCCTGTGTCTGTCTGCATCTGCTCTCCTTGGGGACTGTGATATGATGTGGTCTCCGCAGACACCCAGGTCAAAGTGTTGGGATGAGCTCAGTTGATCGGGTCGTGGAGCCAATAGCGCCGAGGCTGCGGGTTCGATCCCCATACGGGCCGTTCACCGAAGAGCTGGGCTCGATCCTTTTAGGTCCGTTTCAACTCAGAATATTCCGTGATCCATGTTGAAATTGCAGCTGGTGCGAGTTATTCCATTGGGGTTAGTGGGGCTGCACCTTCATCCCAGGCCTTGAAAACACTTCAAGAACAAATTATTCCAGCGATTGGGCTGTTATTCCGGCGGCAGTTCTAATGCCAGGCTCCGATAAGGAAGTGCTTAATTACACACTCATTCATTGATGATAACTTAGCTGTGGGTGGGGGTGTAAGTACAGGCAGGCTTCTTGTAGTAATTTTTTTAATAGTAGTAGCACTTCTAATTATCACACCCTAGATTGAAATGCAATGTTTTGGAACAAACCTGGTGGAAAGCCTAAAGCGGAGCCTTTTAACCTAGCCGATTGTTTTTTCTCCTCAAGGCGTAGTTCTGAGGCAGCCCCAAGAGCCCAAAGAGGTATGGGGATATGTGGAGGTTCGGAACAAGGCCCACATGTTCTGGTGGCTCTACTATGCAAATAACCCAACCCAAGACTTCACAGAGTTACCTCTTGTCTTGTGGCTTCAGGTAAGGTTTGGTGAGAGACACCTAAGTAATAATTCTTTCCATCTGTGCCTGGTTCAGTCTGATATCTGATATTGTGCAGCTCTGCAGAAACAGGATTCAAAACTACCTGGTTCTAAATGCCTTGCCTTGTGAATGAGGTGTTGGGAAAAACAAGGATGATTTCATTCTGCAGTTGTGGGGTGTCCTCACCTGCTCACCATCAAGTTCGATTGCAATAACAGAGCTTGTTATCTTTCATACAACAGTAGTGGTTTCTGTGCGTTTTAGTTTCACAGCTCCATTCCTGAGGAGTTTGGATTCTAAACCATGTTTAGAGAGAGAGAGTAGATAAAGTAATCGGAGTTTTAGGATGATTTAAATGGATACAATCCCAGTTTGATAAAAGTGGTGGCGTGTTCTCCACAATACATTTCAGAAGTTAATGTTGAATAGAATCTCTTGAGGACTTGGTCTTTTTCTTTCTGGGTTATTTCATCAGAGTGAAACCCACATTCTGTACAGGCTGATTAAACTAATGACTTGTAAAGCCCTAGTTAGCAGGTAGTTAACTTTTGCACTCCGTATTCAGGGAATCAGGTTTTGAAACTGTGCTCACATAGCAGGCAGCTCACCAGAAACTCTCATGAGTGGGGGAACTGCTTCTCTGTTGAATTATTGCTTTCAGAAATGGCATGTGTGTGCATAACCAAAGACCACAAGGAACAGAGCCTGCTCTGCAAATTAATGTGTAGTGTAAAAGCCGTTTGTAAAAATTTACAATCTGTCATTCTACTTACTGGCTGGCTTGTATTTTTCTTCCATCTGTCATATCTATGCCATGCTGCCTTCTAACGTCTTTGTCATTTGGTGTTTCCCTGCAGGGAGGTCCAGGAGCTTCAGGCTGTGGATATGGGAACTTTGAAGAAATTGGTCCATTAGACAAAGAAATGAAACCAAGAAATACAACCTGGGTACAGTAGAGAGTTCAGCTTCTAACTACTAATTACAAATGTTTGTTTGCCTGTGTAAGCAGATGATCACTATGCAAAAAGCACAGAACAGTTTTTCATTTAAAGTTCAGTAGAACTAGTATTTTCAAGTTAAAATATTGTGGTTAATAAATTAGCTTATAGGAATAGCCTTGTTTAGAACTGAGGGATAGGCGTATTAATTTGATTTGATGAAGTGTGTCTGGTCTTCCATGAAATTGTGAAATGCAGATGTCTGGGAAACGGAGAGCGGAGAAATCGTAGAAACTGTTATTTCAGATCACAGCTTCATTGTGTGCAGTCACAAAGCTTTTTCTGGGTGGCTGGCAGTGTAAAACCTGTGGCTTGTAATTACAGGTCCAGTGTGGCCTTCAAGGGAAAACAAATTACAGCTGCCTGTGAAGGTGGAAGTTTAATTAGTGCAATATAGTTGTGCTCTGAGCTACCAATAGTCTGAAGTACTCTGGAGTTCCCTAGCTGACCTACCCCTTGATCACTGGGAGTTTTTGGTTGTATTTCTGGTTACAGATTGGGAAAATTGAAGGACTTTATGTTGCACCTAATTTTTCTGCAAGTTTTTTCAGGTCTAGGGATTTGCTGGCCATCAAAACCAAAGTTTTTTGCTGGTTCCGAACTGAGGTTTTATACAAACCTTCTTTCTGCTTCTGCAGTTGCAGGCAGCCAGTATCTTGTTTGTGGATAATCCTGTGGGCACTGGATTCAGTTATGTGGATGATTGTAGCTTGTTTGCCCAAAACCTTACCACAGTAGTTTCTGATATGATGGTTTTTCTTGGAGAATTCTTCAAATGTAGAGCAGAATTCCAGGTAAGTGAATTGAATTCTCATTTATGGTTGTATTTTTCTTTGCTTTTAAATAGAATTCAAAAAGAATTAGGGAACAGACTTCCAGAGGGGCAGTGTTTCGCTGCTAGGTAGTGTTTGGTGCAGGTATAACCACTGTCTCTTATTTTCCGCATCTCAGAAGTCGTATCTTGAATTTGGGGTTAGTTAGATAAGCATTGGGGTGGATTATTGTCTGTTGACTGATCCAAGCAGCCTACATAGGATCACAGCTGCTTATAGTTCCAAAATACTTTAGAACCAACCCCAGAAAATCCCAAGGATGTTATGGAAACCTTTTGTGCAGCTTAAAATAAGAAAAACATTAAGTGTTTGATAGTTAGAGGTGAACAGCCAGTGCCTGGATCCTGTGGGATGCAGGAGGTGGTTGGAGGTATCTTCTGCCCTCCACCCAATGAGTTCCTTGTGTGGCTTTTCTCTTCCCAGACCATCCCCTTCTACATATTTTCTGAATCTTATGGAGGTAAAATGGCTGCTGGGGTTGCTTTAGAGCTGCACAAGGTAAGTACTTGGACAATATAGTTCACTTTTCACTTTAAAACCTGGGGTTCTACAAGTACTTTTATTTTCTGGAATACACTGTCTCTATTGCCTAATTCACAGTGCTACTTACTTTTTTCACTTAAAGAAAACTGATTCTAGAGTCATGAATAGCTAACTAACATTTGATTCTTGGTCTGGTTTTTTGTTTTGTTTTGTTTTTCCTCATATTCACAAAGGCTGTTCAAAAAGGGACCATAAAGTGCAATTTTAGGGGGATTGCTCTTGGAGACTCATGGATTTCTCCTTTGGGTACGTTTAAACTTCTCAGACTGTGGATGATTTGTTGTTATTGTTTTGTTTTGTTGGTTGTTGTAATCTTTCCATGAGTGCCTGAAGTCAAAAACACCATCCCTGCCTTAAGTGAATTAACTCTCTAGTGAGTCTGGTAAATCAGAAGGAAATACTCAGCCTTGCAAGCTGTGACTGAAGAATCTCCCTTTAGAATGTATCTAGATTAGGAAAAGTCAGAGAGCAAGGTCACTGAGGAGCACACTTGCTTCTGAAGTGGAGGGATGGTGAAATGTCCCTACACATCTCCACAGTCCCCGAGGTGTTTTGTAAGAGTCCTGCACTTAAATGTGGCCACCAAATGATTCACAAGGCTGCGAGTGAGATTTGTGTCTGGTGGAGGACAAAAAGCAAATTAAAGGGCTCTTGGTCCTTCAGTGAGATTGGCAAGGGCAGGCTTCACAGATTCCCTGCAGCACAGGACAATACCAAACAAACTGTCTGTCTGCCGTCAGCTGATCCTTGAGAATTTACAAACAAACCTGTTATAAAGCAGATTTGTTGTATAACTCAATTTTTCTTTTGTGACTTTTCAAACAGATCAATTTAGGTAATTCCCATCCTCTTGTTAGACCTCTGCCCGTGTTCTGGCAATGTGCTGCAATGCAGGGTGGAGAACATTTTGGTAAAAATGTGTTGGTTGCTTTGAATAAATTTCACTGGTTAATTCATAGGGGGTTAATGACGTTGCAGGATTTGTGAAGAATCTGCTCTGTGTTACATAACCTTAGTTAAACTGAGCTGACTGTACCTTTGTATTGATTAATTAATCTCTATTTGTTTTTCTCATAAATAATGTTGCCCCAGTAAAGGAAAAGTAAGTTAAATCTTATGTCAATGATTGATTGTCAATTTGGTGTTTGAAATCTGTTCTGTTTGTTTAGACTCTGTTCTGTCCTGGGGGCCCTACCTTTACAGCACTGTAAGTACCTTCTTAACTCTTGGTCCTCGCCTGATCCCTTGTGCTGTCATATAGTACAAATGGGTGTTGAATCTTAAGATTACCTCTTGGCCTGAATAAAACCTCAAAAGCATGGAGGCTGTTAGCAATAAATGGATGTGGAATTGTAATTAAAGATGTCCTTCATTGTGTTTGTCTTCCAGTCTCTCCTTGATGATAATGGTCTAGCAGAGGTGACTGCTGTTGCCAAAGAAATAATGGATGCAATAAATAAAAATCAATATGGGCTGGCCACTGAGCTCTGGGGAAAGGCTGAAGGTATCATTGAAGAGGTGAGATCTTTGACTAACATTAAGAGGTAACTGCTGCCTGGGGAGGCGCACAGTTTCAAGTTATCCTTTCTATGAGTGTTGAGCTGGCATGAATTCTCCAACCCTCTGCCCAGTCATTTTTGCCAGGATTTGTTTTATCCCAGTGCTGATATAAAGGAGTGTTTGCTATGCCCCACTGTGTGAGTGGCAGAAGTGGGCAGAACCGCCCTTGTGGTCTTCCAGTATTGCATTGAGGTTTCAGCATAACTAGTCCTCTTGATTTCCAGTTTCAAATTAAATAATCTGTATCTTCTGGAAGGCTTTGAATATTGAAAACTACGTCCAGCAGGACACAAATTTCAAGTTAAGCACACATCTCTATTTGAAGAACTACAATAGGTGCTCAGGATGGAAAGGAACCTCAAGTTATGGTCTGTGACTGTGGCACTGCATCTCATTACTTAGAAAGTTCCAGCATAAAAGATTGGTAAAGTTTTGGTTTTGTTTCTCCTGCTAAAAGGTTGCTCCAAAATCTCCTTCTTTGTTACGTCTCATTCTTTAGTAAGACTCTGGCTTCCTCAGACAGAAAGGCTAATCTGGAGCCACTTTTTTCCTTTTTTTGCTCCTTTTTTTTTTTTTTTGGGAGTTTTTTGTTTTGGTTTGTTCTTTTTTTAATTCCGTGTTTCCTAGCTGACAGTGCCTTGCACATAGCTGGTTTCACTTCTTGCTGTTTGAAAGGAACTTTTGGTTCCTGTTTTACTTTTCAAATCTACTTGGGTTCTCCTCTCAGTTGTGATGGTGCTGGCAGCTGAAGGCACTGCAGTTCTTCTGGAGTTGCTGTTGTGAGCTGATTTCTGACCTAAGCATCAGAACTTTAAAAACTCAAAAATCAAGTAAAGCAGGAGTTCAAGAATCTGGAGTAACTTCTCTAATGGCAGCACTGCTCACATTTGTCCTCGGATGCAGGCATCCTCTGTCAGCTGCATCAGAGCTCCCAATCTGCAATGCTTGGGCACATCCAGCTGCCAGCAGTTCCAGAAGAGGGGTGGCTCATACCCCTCACCACGTTTCCAAGGAAGCATTTTAGATTTTGGAGCCTTGTAGGTTGAACGGATGTTGAGCAAGAGCAGCACCAGACTAGACCTGGCAGTAGGGGCTGTCTGAAAGCATCACATGGCACTGCAGCTCTCTGTCATGAGTAATGCAGGGTAAGGCTTCCTGTATCTTCACATGTGCTTCAGAGGAGTAAATAACATTTCTGGCACAAGCCATGTGTGAACGATACAGGCTTGATGAATCTCTTTCCCACTTCTCAAAGCAAATGTAGAACTGAAGTTTTTCCACAAATATCTTCTGGTGTGCAGGTAAATTGGCAGGTCACAGGGTCCTTTATTTAGGATTTACTTGTCTCTTTTTTTTTTCCTTTTATTCTTTTCAGGAAAGACTGTTCCTCGTATCTGAGAAATGTGTTTTTTAGTGTTACTGAAATTATCTTGTGTTTTCAGAACACAGACAATGTGAACTTTTATAACATCTTGACTAAGGAGGTTCCAGAAGTGAAATCAGGTGAACAAGAAAATCTCCATCTCAGTAAGTTGTATTTAAATACTTAAACTTCTGAGGCCCTGTGTTTCCATTCACATACCTTCAACTCTGGCAGTGGAAAGAGCCTCAGTGTAGCACATCCTTAAAATGGGTGTTGATATTCTCCCGAGCAGCTTGTTTGCTGTTGCATAAATAGAGACAGATAGGAATGTGGAACAACCCTACAGATGACACCTCCACCTATACATCCTGCACAAATTACAGCAAGGAAGCAGTCAGTATGATTGCAACATTGTTTTATGACCTTTTAAGTTACTTCCTCTTACTGTCTTTCATTTCTGTCTTTAAGACAGGACACAAAAATGTCTCATCATCATTATAAACAGTCTGATCATCATTATAAACAGTCTGATTAGACTCTTGCTCCATGATTTTTGTGTATCAATGTGAAAAACATGTAAAGTTTCTTTCAAGCTCTTTTTCTGTTGGCTTCATAAGGGAAGGTGCAGTTAACTCCTGACAGTAAAACATTACAGCTCAAAAATAACTGGTCTGTTGAGAAGAGCTGAGTGGTTAAAGCAGAAGCTGATGCCCAGAAGAAGTGCAGTGTTAGCCAAAAGTAGGAATGGATCGGTTCTTCCTGTATCATCCTACCCTAAATAAGGGTTGACTTCAGTGGTTTCTAGTAAAAGTAAGCAGATCTCTCTCTGTGGTGTTGCATTTTCATTAGAAAAAGGTTTGTTGGCCATGACTGACACTGAAAATTGTTACCTGTGCAGGATGGGGTCTTAAATGTGCTAGTGATCAAAGCGTGTTCTCTCTTTTCTCAGTGCAGCTTTACCAGCGCCATGTCAGAAAAATGCATCAGAGCAGCCTCGATGAGCTGATGAATGGGCCCATCAGAAAGAAGCTGATGATCATTCCTGACTGTGTGAAGTGGGGAGGTACTTTCCTGTCTGCTGGTGTGCACCTGATGAGTCCATTACCGCTGTTTACAGTACTGCATCCTGTAGGAAAATACTCTGGCAACTGGTCACATTCAATTGTCGTTATCCATGGGGCTAAGAAGGGGGTTTGTTCTCAGAAATGAAGATATCATAGGGCAGGCATGTGGGAGCAGATGTGGTTCTGGTTCTGATTCTGCTGCTCATATCTATCTTTAGCCAAGTAACTGAAAATACAGGGGGAGGGAAGAAGATCTTCTGTATTTCAGCAACTGGTTTCTGTCTTTCGTGCAATCTTGCTGGAACTCCTGTCAGCTTTTCTCTGCCAGAAGTCTGGTGCCATGTAATGATGTATCGTATGGAGGAGAGGGTGTAAAACAGAAAGGAAGGCTTAAAGGACTGATGCCAGCACCCTGTGTGTAAATAGGAGCCAGAAGCTACAGCACTGTCGGTGAGCTCCAGTGGGAGCACAGCTGCTCTCTGGTCCTCTGGTTCCTTAAACTGATAAGTCATGGGTGCCACTTTGGGCTAGGACTGTTTCATATGCAGCTGTGAACTCCATTTTAGAACCTTTAGCCCGTGCTTCTGTCCCAGCTTGGGGATGACATCCTTCATCACTTAAAATTTGTCTTTCTGGTTCCAACCAGGTCAGTCCAGACAGGTCTTTGAGAACATGGCTGAAGACTTCATGAAACCTGTCATTGATATTGTTGATCAGCTTTTGGCAGCCAATGTCAGTGTTACAGTCTATAATGGGCAGCTGGACCTCATTGTTGACACCATGGGTAAGGAACTTCTTAATTGTGGGGGGAAGCAGAATGTGTGATGAGTAGAATGTGGAGCTGTCAGTGTATTGATACCTAGATTTCTCCAGTCTCCTTTGCAAAACTCTTATCTAACTAGCAATGCTTAAATCCTACAGTCATAAATGAGTAGCACTTAAAATGTTTTGCTTATTTCCCTCTGAGAGAGGCAAATCCTTTACCTCCATTATACTGTTGAGAAATGGAACTGCACCATCACTAATTGCTTGTTTCAGTGAAGCTAATAATTCACTTAATCCTCCTGGATAGACACATAGATGTGCATGTGTGTATGCTCATTCATAGGCAAAGAATGCTGGTAATTAATGGGAGAGGGTGCAGTGGAAGAGTGATCACACCTGCTCTCAGTGTAGGTTCCTGCACACTTCAGGCTTTGTTTGCTGCTTGCAAGATGTTGTTTTGTCCAGGGGCAGTTTAGGACCCAGGCCAAGTGCTGCTGCAAAGCCTCACTTTTGCTAAATCTTCCTTTAGCATCAAGGAAGATTCATTTTATTCCAGCAAAGGCTTTGTCACTGATGTGTCACAGTGCTCCCTTCCACTGGGCTTTTCTCACTGAGTTAAAGAATCTACAGTCACAGACTCCACAAACACCTGCCTATGTTGTGAAAGGCTTTATTCTTTGTCTGTCTCTGCCCACTTGGATATTCAGGTGCCCTTCATGAACAATGCAGCAATCAATAAATCCAGGAAACAGAGTATTTAGGCTGTCAAAACAGATTAGCAGTTAGTGGTGCTCCAGTTTATCACATTTTGGTCTAAAATTGGGCTGTAGTTAGCATGTAAATTCTTCCAGTAGTTCACAGGTAGGCTAAAGCTTTGTCTCCCTTGGAGTCCTGGAATTGATCTTGTTGCTGTCTTGACCTCCACGTTCTCTAGCAGCACCTGGAAACAGAAAGCCTTTCCAGTCTCCCCTCAATGAGTCCGTAACAAACAGAGAAATAGTGCCTCTTCTGATTTCCATGAGGGGGACTTGGTATGGCTGATCCTTCTTCATGGCAGGACATCCAAGGTGTTTGAGGTGCAAAGCGAGATATGTTGGAATTTCTAGGGCTGCAGAGCCTATAAGAAGCACATGTTCAACTCGTGCAATCCTAAGTCCATTTCATACACACCTTCACTGTTTACATATTCCCTTCTCCCCACCATTGGTTTGTTTCAGTTTGTCCTGAGTTTTCCTAGGCATAACAAAATTGTTTTTAGGATCTGAGCACACAGACTCTGTGCTAACTCTGCTGTACTGGTATCCAGTACAGTGGGCATCCAGCTGAACTGGACTCTCAAGCTGCTGTGGAACCAAGTATCAGTAATTACCAAGTATTGGTAATCAATCCTATCTCTTATCTCCAACAGGCCAGGAGGCATGGATCCGGAAACTGAAATGGCCTGATTTGGACCAGTTCAGCCAGAAGAGGTGGAAGGCACTGTATGTGTCTCCAGAATCCACTGAGACCGCTGCTTTCCACAAGGCCTATGAGAACTTCGCTTTCTTCTGGATTCTCAAGGCTGGACACATGGTAAGTAATAAAGTCCTTGGGGTGGAATCAGCAAGAAGACTGAAGAGGTGTGTGTAGCTGCTGTCTGAAGGAATATGTGTGTGTACCTGCTGTCTGCTTCCTTATAGCAACTGCTTATTCTGTGCTTTTCTCTGTGCTAGGTACCAGCTGACCAAGGAGAGATGGCACTCAAAATGCTCAGGATGGTGACCCAGCAGCAGCACTAGGGGAGGGGAGGTCAGCTGGTCTGGCTTCCTGCCCAGCACTAGGGCTCTGGAGGAGTGTGAATCCGCGATCTTAAGCCAAAGGAGGCACAGTGGCTGTTTGGACACACAGCCTCATCTTGCTGATACTTGTGCACAAGTTCTTGTGGAAAGGCATTTTTTTCCTTGAATGAATTACCGCTTTTGAATTTTTAAGCTGTGATTTGCTGCCTTAATACTGTTCATAAATGACTCTTCTGAGGGAAATCCCGTGTTATAAAGCACAAGCCCTGAACCTTTGCCTTGGAAGGATTTTGTGCTCTTGCCCTTCCCTGAATGTTCCCTTGTCTGTTTGCACACCAAGAGTAAAACTGTTTTGACTTGATTTGCTTTGTGTTCCTCTGGGAGAGCTGACCTGCTTCATGAGGCTGTGGAATGTTTCCTCCTTTGTCTTCAGACTTCTGCTTGAGTCACCTGGCTGGATTACAAGCTGAGGACATGGAAATGCCAGGACAGAAGTCCTGCCCTAGAGGAATCACAGTCCATCTCATCTTCCTCAGATGCCTGAATTTGGATCCAGGATTCTTCAGACTTCCTGTGCTATGGAGAGAGAAGAACATCCTGCAGAGGAGTATTTGACCTTTTTCATCTGACCATTTGTTTCTTGTTTTCATTCTTCTTAATGCCCATTACTCCAACTTTGCCTTTAGCCTCAACACCTGAAGCACATCCAGCAGGAATTTCTGCTTTTCTGTATCCTGGAGCAGAAGGCCTGTTTAATACCCTCTTGTTATACCAAAGAGTCCCAACAGAAAGAAGCCTCTTAAAATCTTCTGAGTTTAGCCTGGAGAGTGGAAAGGAGCATTATTTGAGCACAATTCTGAAAGGTAATAGGAGTATTTAAAGGAAGGATTTACAAAATCTTGATCCATGTCTTTCAGAGATTTTTTTAAAGTCTTGCAGAGACCTATTATTTTGAAACTTTTTTTTTCATAATGCATAGTCAAGAAGGGACATGGTCAGAGATCATTTGACTTTTGCTCCGGAGCATGAAGTAGTTGTGTTTTATTGGTGTCTGATAGGAGGCACAACAGCTTCCAACTGTCAGAACCCTAAATAGCAACCTCTCAATTACTCTAGCCACTGAAACTGTCATGAAATGCCTGATAGCACTGTCTTAGCAAGAACTGAGGCACAGTGCTGTGTGAGCACACATGCAACCACCCAGCAGCTGCACTACTGGCACCTAATAATTGCTTTTCTTTTTCGTGTTCCCTTCTTGTATTCTTGAGAACTTTACAATGCAAATCCAGATTTGGTTTTTTAAACACTTTTTTCAATAAATAGGTCTAATTCATCTCTCTTCAGCATCACGTTGATTTCACTGCTTGAAAATTACATCTTTTCTGTTTTGGCTTTTAGATGAACGAGAGGAGGTTGCTACCAGTATGTAAATTTGCATATCTGCATTCTAGGAATATTTTTAAATAATTTGCCAAGCAAATCAGTATGGTTTTGCCTGGGTAATGTGCTGGTTTGGGCTGGGATAGAGTTCATTTTCTTCCTAGCAGATGGTATGGGCTATGTTTTGGATTTGTGCTGGAGACAGTGTTGATAACACTGGGTTGTTTTAGTTGTGGCTGAGCAGTTCTGACAAGGCCTTTTCTGCCCTCACCAGCCCCACCAGTGAGGGGCTATTTGGGAGCACAAGGAGTTGGAGGGGACACAGCCAGGACAGCTGACTCTAACTGACCCAAGGGATGTCCCAGGCCAGGTGGTGTCATGCTCAGCTGGGGGAGAAGAAGGAAGGGGGGACATTGGGAGTGATGCCATTTGTCTTCCCAAGTGACTGTGGCGTGTGATGGAGCCCTGCTGCCTTGGAGACAGGTGCACACCTGCCTGCCCATGGGAAGTGGTGAATGAATTCCTTGTTTTGATTTGCTTGTTGCCTATTAAACTGTCTTTATTTCAACACATGAGTTTTCTCACTTTTACCCTTCAGTCTCTCCCCCATTTGTCTGTGGGGGGAAATAAGTGGGCAGCTCTGTGGTGGTTGTTTGCTGGCTGGGGTTAAACCATGACAGCAGTTTGAGCTGGCTGGTCCTCAGTCCTGTTATGTACAATATTTTGTATTAATCCTAAATTAATCCTATAGGGCTTGATAGAGGAAAGTAATTGAGAAGGTGGTCTCTCCAGAAAGCTGCATTTAGTGCTGTTCTCACTCTTCTTGATCAAATGGGACATTGATTCACATTGCCATGGCAGGTGCTCAGTCACAGGCCTGAGGCATCTGTTCCTTGTCCTGCTTTGTTTTAGCTTCTGCAGGTTTTTCTGTTGGCAGAGACAGCTTGTGAGGAAAAAAGGTGTAGTCAAGAAGGCTGGTGATAACGATTTGTTTGGTTTAGGGGCTATGCCAAATCTAAATGTGCTAGAATAAAAACACTTGCCCGTGGAGACAGGCTTTTTACTAGGGTTCATTTAAATACAAACAACAAAGCAGCAATCCTTTAGCATCAAGGAAGATTCATTTTATTCCAGCAAAGGCTTTGTCACTGATGTGTCACGGCTCTAGATCATCACAAAGGTAGGTCACCTGTCCAGCAGATGCTGTAAGAAATCAGATGCTTTGAAAGGAGTTCAAGTCCCACTGTGTATCTGATTAGCAGTGATGTACTTTGTCCACTTTGATTTCATGCACTGTGCGTTTTCCAGATAAGGGCAGTCACTTGGCAAATCCATTAGAGTGATTCATGCTAAATATTAATAAGATTTTTTACAGCTGCTGGATCAGTCAGAAGAAAACAGCCCAGTGTTTGTATTTCATCCTCTACAGCTGCAGGCTCTGATTGCATAGGTACCCTGACAGCCACTGACTGATTTTTCTCACCATCAGTTAAAGTTAATTTTCACAGAAACAAATCTCTGTTAAAAATCAGTAATTCAGCACTGCTGCTTCAGCGTGAACAGTTTTGGCTTTCTATAACAATCTGCCTTTTCCAAGCCAGAGAAAGAAACCTAGAAGTTTCTTTCAAAGCCACAACAAAAGAAGGATGTCTGTGTACTGAAGCAAGATGGAAATCTTGGAGCACTTCTTCATTGTCATGTTGTGTCTGTTATCCTGTAAATATTCTTAAGTATGGCAGCACAATTTTTATGTGTCACTTCTGAACCCTGAGACATAGTTGTGTTTTCCAGAAGGGATTCAGGAATGGAGTAGTAATTTATCTGGCCCACAAACTGATGCAGAAACAGTAAGAATTTGAACAGAGCAGAGTTCACCCTCATGAAGTTTCTCTGAACCTAGTTTTGGCCATTTGCTGTATAATAGATTTGATAGTTAAGGAATAGTTGTAGGTCTTGTGGAGGAACAAACGAACCATTTGGTCACGGCTTGGGGAGGATTTCTTTTCTTTGTGGTGGGTGATTGGAGGTAGGAGAGAACCACGTTGGATGGATCTGCAGGAGAAGAGCTGTGTTAGCATGCATGGCCTAATGCCGCAGTTTTCAGCCAGTCATCTAAGACATCACCAAAGAAAGCAAAGCATCCTTAAAAATTTCATATATTGACCATTACTCTTACTGTGTTTAAGTAATTCAGTGGCAAGCATTAGCAGAATTGATTATTGAATTAACTACACCCATGGTCTAAACCAGCTGGGAATACTGCCAAGCCATGTCCCACCCATGGGGGACTTCAGAACTTCCAGCATTGATCTGAAATGCTCCTGATGCCTTTTTTTATTCCCTCCTCCTAACCTACTCAAGGCTGGAAAATAAGGCACTGTAAGGGCACAGCATTGTGTCTCAGAAGACCAAAAACATACAGATACCAGCTAATGTGTCACTGTGGCTCTGCTGTTCAGTATTTCCATCTAATTATTGCACAAATCTGGATCCGAAGTACATTTGTGGTAAGGCAAGGTTTAGGATGTAGGACTTGTCCAAATTTCACTTGGATGTCACGTAGGCAAAGACAACCACAGATTCACAGGGGACTTGAAAAAGCAAGTCCACAGTGACTGTACGGCAGGGAGGCAAACATCACACTTTTACTGAAGCTGATTGAAATCCAAGAGCTCATTTCTGTTCTCCCCTAGTTTCTATCCTCCATTTTCAACACCAGCATTTATAGGTAGATACTGTTCTGAATAGGGCTGTATCAGTTTTAAAATGCTGTGAACCGTCTAAGTGTAAGAGATGGCTGGAATAATTCCATCTGCAAGCTGTAGTCCCTAGACTTGACAATGCCTACCACAGTCATTTTTGAAGGCAGCTATTAAGGCTGCTAGAACCAGCCTGGTTAAGCAGCTTTTCTATTGCTTCTCTGTTCCTGAAGCATCCTTTTCAGGGCTATTTCTCTACAAGCTGATTGCAGTGTGTCTTTGAACCAGACTGTGCTCCATCAGCATTAGCCCCACTTGGTCTGTGGATGGTCACAGCAATAATAACGCTGCACCTACATTCTCCTGTATAAATATTTTTGTTCTGTCCTTTATCTCCCATTATCAGCCAGCTTGGACTCATCTCACACAATCTGTTTGGAGACATAACAAGTGATGGCTGACATTAGCATCAGTATGGTATATCATGTTCCAATTTTATTCTCTCCCGTTTCTCTTTACTGAATACAGCAATATTTGGGAATTACATTCCTGTAGTCACCTCTACTAAAACTACAGATGGAACATATTTATTCAGGTGCTATGTAGTCCATCTTGGATAGGACAAAATAAACAAAATTGTAGAAACTTTATTTGAAGCAGTAAAAGATGACTTTTAACAGTTTATATGCTGTGTTATGGGTGAGTTAGGCTAAAAAAAATACACTGACTGGTGCATCCTCAGTCTGTTACAGCTACTAGATGATTTTCTAGATGATTCATTTATTTTTTAACAAATTGAGGGAGGGAAAGGAGGAAAAAAAGGTCTTCAGGGATCTGGGGCTTAGGTCTGTTAATGTGATTTGCTTGTTAGAGCCAGAGAGGAATGTCTGTGTGTCACTTGACAGCCCTGTTTGGGGTAGAAGTTGAAAATAGCTTGACTGCTGCTACTGTACTGGGCCTGCTTTTCACAGGGTTGTCCTGGAGCTTTAAACGTTTTATTGCTTTCATGAGGTTGCCAGATGCCATTGCATGTTATAATCTGAGGGAAATGGAAGCCTGCCCAACTGCTTGGAGCTGGTACTGTCCTTACCTTGAGGCAGCTGGGAGGTTTCTGGAATGTACCAAGAAGAGAGGCTTGGCCCCAGGGTGTCTGGAGGACGGTGGGATATGGAAGAGGGAGAAATCTTGTCTGTTCACCTCTGCTCTACGGATTATTTTTCTTGCCAACCTCGGCAGGTAGATGACTTGAGTTGGTGACAGATGTGCAGTGGAGTGACTGGCCACTCGGTGGTGTAAGGAGACCTCGGAATACCAGGGGAACACGCTGGCCTTGGCGTCTGCAGCCCTGGTGCTGTCCCTGGAAACACTAGGGAATATTCGTTTGATCCTATGAATTCACAATGGAATTGGCTGTATGTGGAGCGTGACTGAGTATTGTTTAATTTTAGCTGTTACTTTGGGAGAAGAGGTAGTTTGGTCTTTGTGTAGTACGTGTGTTGTAAGAAGAAACAGATAAGGCATTAATGTGTTTGAATTTAGTGCAGTTGCTCTCTAGCTGGGCTCATCTTTTTGAGTTTTGCTCATACCTAATTGATAATCTGGTAAGAATGCTGTTGAAATCGAGCAAGAACATTCATACTGTGTAAAATTAAACCATTAAAATTTTACAAGGCGAGGTCCCATAGCACCTAGAACATGTCAAAAGAAGATTCTTGCTTGTAGAAACATTTCCCCAAAATTTCTAAGTTTTGTTGTTGTTGTTGGACTTCTTATAATAGAAAAACAGATTAGAGAAAAGGCAGTAAAAAACCCCCTCAAATATCTTGCTTCTGTTCCATACCTAATTAAGCCAGTCTGAGAAAACTCCATTACCTCTTAGGTACTATTTTTAATTTCTCAGGGGCAAGGGTGTATATAAACTGGTTATTTCTGCCTGTTACCTGTTGCTTGTGACATTTAAAGATAATGTCCAGCTGATAAAGCACATCTGTTACATTGTTAATCAGAGCAGTCAATGGGAAACAGGATTTGATTCAAAATGCAGTAAGCCTATGAGAATTTAAATATTCAAGAAGGGCTATATTGTGTATACTATAAAGAGAAATTGTACTATGAAGTTGTTCTTAGGGGCTGGGTCTCAGGATGTTGCTGGAACACAACCAGAATTGTAGATAAGGCCATCATCCCTGGGGAGTGCCCTCCTTACGCTGTTTTTGACACCAGATTACAATTTGCTATGTAAGTGGAACTGACATTGATGGAAAAGTAGCTGATTGTAAAGAAATCCTGCAAATGACAGCAATGGCCTGTGGTATGCAATGAAATATTTCCTCTTGAACTATTTATTTTCAGCAGGCAAATACGGTAGCACCACCACTAGTCATATTTCAAGTTCAGGAAACTAGATTGGCAGCATGTAAAATACTTTTTTCACATAGTTCATGAGTCAAATGAAGAAGTTTCCAAATATCTCTGATTAAACAAGTAATTTGACATACCAGTAAGGAAAAATAGCCCACTGGTGCATGTCCTACCTAGAAGTGGAGAAGCAGGGATGAGTGAGGAGCAATGCCAGCTACACCACTGGAAATAAAAAACAACCTCCTGGATTCAGCCTTACAAACTTCACCTTCGCAGTGCAGCTGCCCAGTGAGTGGCACATGTTTGGGTCACTGTCCTGGTTTTAGCCCCCATAGGACACCCCCAGCTTTAAGATCCCAGACCCTTACTGACAGCATCTCTCATCCCAATTCTCCCGTGTTCAGAGCTATCAAATCATCTCCCAGCTGTCAGATATTTGCTCAACATATTCAGCTGTCTGTAATGGCAGATTCTACAACCTCTCCAGCTCTCTTATCAGCTTCATTCCAGTGCTTGCTGGCACTAAGGCTGTCTGTGGCAGTTCTTGGACTGCAGCACTCATTCCTCAAACCATAGTGTCTAAACCCAAATCTTCTTCTCCTGCATCCACTCCTTCCAGATTAGTGCAAGAACGACACAGATTTTAATGCTGACAGTTTTGGTCTAAATCCATGTTGCCCCTTACTTGCATATCTAGACCAAGTTCCTTCATCTTCCAGCAGAAGATACAGGAGAATCAGTGGAAATTAACTGGATTTCATGAAACTGAGCACAACTCCTCTGAGGTGTGGGAACTCCTTCTCTGGTCATGACAAACAAGAATATTCCTTTTTTTTTTT
>VZRR01005429.1:306594-318887 GCA_013398015.1 Oreocharis arfaki
GTCCCGCTGCCCCGGTCCCGCTGTCCCCGTCCCGCCCCGCTCCCGCCCGGCCTTGCCGGGGCCTCACTGCTGCCCGCGGCGCCCCCTGGCGGCGGCTGCGCCTCCCTGCCTCCCTCCCTCAGCTCCGTCCTGCAGCTCTGCCCTATTGTTCTCTCGTCCCTCGCTCCCTCCCTCCCTCCGCCGGGGCTCGCGTCCTCCCTCCGCGCTCCTCCATCCCTCCCTCCATCCCTTCCTCCTCCTTCTCGCCGTCGCTCCCGCCCCGCTCCCCGGAGCTGATGTCACGCACCCGCTGAAGGCGCGGGCGATCATGGCTGCTGCGGCCGCGGCCGTGCCGCCGGCCTCCAGCTAATGCCCGCGATGGAGCCGGCCAGCCTGCTGCGGTTCCTGCGGAAGCTCAAGGAGGTTTTCGACGTGTGCGATGAGGATGCGGACGGGTTCATCCGGGTGGAGCACTTCGTCGCCCTGGGGCTGCAGTTCGGCCAAGGGGATGAGGTGAGTGCGGCGACCCCCGGCCCCCGCGCAACTTTCACCTGCTGTGCCTGGCCAGACCCCGCCCGGGCCGCCCTGTCACCCACCTGTCCTCACCGCGGTCGCGTTCCTTTCGGGAGCCCCTCGGTTCGTGCCTCAGGGCAGCCCGGTCCTGCTCCTTTCGAGGCGGCTCGAGCTCCCTCCGTTCCTCGGGGGGTCCCAGAGCCCTCCCCTTGGCGGCCTGGAGCCCCCTTCCCTCAGGGCCGTCAGCCGCCTTCTCCCTTTCCCGTGGAGTCCTCCTCAAAGACAGACCGGCTCCCTCCTTCCCCAGTGGGTCCCGGAGCATCCCCCGTCCCTCGGGGCAGCCCAGACCCCCGCGCTGACCTGGTCCCGCTCCCCTGGGGTACAGGGACCGGTCGCGGTGCCTTTCGGGGGGTGTATTTATTCTGGGTTTTGTCCGTCCTGGCTGAGCTGAGCTCTCCCCGGAGTGCCGGGCTCCGTGGGGCACTGGGAGCGGAGCCAGTGCGATGCCGGCAATGACTGGATAGTCAGGGAAGCACCTGTCCAGGCACCTCAAAACCGCCGGGAAATGGGTTAGAAGCGAGGGCTCCATCCCTGCCTCCCTCCATCCCTGCCTCCCTCCAGCCCTTCAGTGACACAGCGTAAATCTGGAGTCGCGCCACCGGTCTCGGCAGAGCCGTTGCGTCAGTGGGACCGGTGTAAATCGTGACATCAGTGTAGATGGGAGTGGGATTCGGGCCAGAGGCAATGAGGGGACGACATGCGCTGGTTGGAAACTGTTCCCTTCCGTGATTCAATCGAGGGCTGCGGC
This sequence comes from Oreocharis arfaki, assembly GCA_013398015.1. Classification (NCBI taxonomy): domain Eukaryota; kingdom Metazoa; phylum Chordata; class Aves; order Passeriformes; family Paramythiidae; genus Oreocharis; species Oreocharis arfaki. The sequence goes on from VZRR01005429.1 coordinate 307,895, forward strand.
TCCACCGAAATGAACCAGCAAGAAACGCCTTCCTAGGAGAACTCTCGGGATGTTGCGCTTCACTGTTCAATGCTTCACAATGCGCCCAGCAACTTTGGGTGCCAGGGAGGAGGAGTGCAGTTGGGACTAGGATGGGGTTCAGAAAACCAGTGTCAAACGGCCTTTTAAACTACAATAAAACAAATTAATGTGAGGAGCTAATAAAACGGTAGTTTATACAGGGATGCCAAAGAGGCAGCAAAGCCAGAGTGAATTCAAGTAATTGTTGGAGCAAATCACTTATTTCTGGTTTACCACTCTTAATCAAACACAGCTTGTGTTAAATCAGGAAATCAGGAGACAGAAGGCTTATTACTTACAGATAGTCACAGGTCTTAAACATTTTCTTAATGAGAAGATGCAGTTTCTGGTTTTAACAAAGTAAGAAGGAGAAATGAGTAATAGTAACAACTTTTATTGACTTTGGGTTTATTTGTCTCTTGTTGTATAATTCTATATAAACTAATAGAAGTATTTTTTAATCCTTACTGCCAGATAAACTGCATCCAAATTGCTTTTTTCACTACCGTGTTTATTTGGAGGCAGATCAGTGGCTTTCTTGTGCAGCACTGACGAAGACTGACGAAATTCCACGGGCTGTTTTGCAGCAGGATGACACTGATGATCATAACAGTCCTTTTTGGGTTTAGAAATCTTTCAGGTTGCAAGAGTAGAGTGGGTTCTGTAAGATGCAAAGGAAGATTCAGGTGATGATCTCATAAGCTTAGAGTGAATTGGAGTATATTGGTTGAAAAATATTTAAATGGAGAGACAGAGAAAACTGGAAATCCTAGTAAAGACAGTGCTAGAAAAGTACCAGTTGTCAGTGGTAGTTTCAGGTGGCTGCCTTGCTGGGCAGGCACAGGAGAGAGTGCCAGTGATGAGAAATGCTGGCTTTGTATTTTGTTCAGTTGTAACTGGCAGTGTTTGATAAGATATTTGTAAAACTGGGACAGAGAAGCCTTATCTATATATCTTATCTCTTTATCTATCAGTGTTATATTATAACTTGTTCTGGTTTACTTGCCTGTGCCTGGTGTAGTTGGTGTTGGAAGCCCCTTGACTTCAAAGGAGCAGCTGAGTAAATGGAATTTGTAAATCACCCAAAGAGGTTTGCTAGTGAAATACAGAATCAATTTTCCAAGTGCAGAACAACCACTGTAGGTGAACTACTTTAGTTTAAAGGCTTGTTAAAAGTGAACTTTTTGTGTGATGAATCACAGTTGATGTTTGGGGATGGTGAGAATCTACTCTCCTGGGTAGCACAGTGCTTGCAACCTTGCATCTGCAGGAACCTACCAAGTTCCATGTGGAGATGCATCTCATGAAATTAAACTGAGACACTGCTAGGGAGCAGTTCCCTTTAACACATAAGAACACACTTACCGTCAAAGAAAATTAATTATATTTTTGATTATGCTACACTTCTTGGGCCTCATCCACCCAGCTCCCTTTACATTCAAAAGAAATATTTCCATGGGCATCAGTGAAAGATTGATTTGCCCTCAGGTGTAATCAAATATAAACAGAATATTAATCTGTTTATAGAGCTCATCTGGCCACAGGAAGGGTCCTATTTTGTAGCGCTGTGTACTGAGTAATTGTGATACTTACCAACAGTAGCCTGGGGTCATGTCTATGAAATGAGAGAGTATTTTTCCTTTCAGTTGTGCCTGAAGGGTACAGACAGCTCTTCTCTACCTCCTCAGAGCCACCACCATCCAAAGTTTGGAGTCTATAAATTCTTAATACTAATTTCGTTAGGGTTTGTAGGGCATTTAGCCTTTTCTGGTTTTTTTTTCTTTTTCTTTCTGTTTCCTTTTTCTTTCTTGTGTATGTATGTGGTGTGTAGTCAACATGCTGAATTTTATTATTCTTGAAAGATAACAACTCTCTGAAAACTGCCCCAAGGCAAAAATGTTGCAGCAAAGCAGCAGCTTTCCCTTCAAGCAAAGCAGTCCTTACCCACACAGTCAAAATAATAAACTTTAACATTTCTGGTTAACTTTTTTTGCTATTTTATTTTTAATGGGCTTTCAAAACCTCTGCTTCTAATAGGTTCTAGCAAGTTTGCTTGCAAGCTTTTGCTTTGCCCTGCGAAGTGTGTGGTTCAACTAAAGGAAGAAATGATTTGGTTGTGTTGATTTGGGAGAGCCAGGAACAGAATCAGGTCTCTAAATTTCTGAATTTAGAGCAGACACGACTGGCTGTCATGCACTGCTTGCATGTACAAACAGTTATGGAACTCATACTTTTAGGCAGTTGGGCATTCTGGCCTCTGTTCATCCCATCTGACTGCAGGCATTTGACTGAGTTGTCTGCATCAATCTTTCTTTGTGGACATTGATGAGCAATTGAACACTCAGAGGCTGTAACAGGACCAAAGGATGAAATAAATCCTTCATAGATGCTCCTTTGTCTCCAGAACAACAGAAACTCCTAGCTGAGACTTTTGGTTCCATGCTTGGGTCTGACTTTCCTTGTGAATGGGGTGTTTGCTGTTTGTGTAGAAATCCAAAGAAAGGCATGAAGGGCTGTTTCCAAAGCGACTTGACTGGATGGCATGTGCTCACTAGCTAAAGAAACACTTCACGTAACACTGAGAAATGCCAAGAGTCGCTCACCATCTGGTTCCTTTTCACTGGGAAGAGAGTTGCAGTAGCAGCCAAGTGGCTGGGAGCATTGTGAGTGACATGTTCAGCAAGCCCCAGTTCTGGCAGGGAATTGTGTGAATGTGTATTTCAGGGTAGTGCCAGTTGATGTTTCATTATGCCGGATTCTACTTAAACTCCACACTCAGTTTTCAGCAACAAGTGAAGTAAGCTGAGCGTGTTGACAACTTCTCTCTGAGGCAAGTAATCACCTTTTAGAGGTGTGCAAAGCGTGTAGGTGCTCACACAGTCATCTTTGTCATGGTGAGATCTGCTCATCAACTTGAAGCAGTGTCACAATTGAAAGGGAGCTTGAGCAGCTAATAAAATGTATACATCAATATCAATTATTCACGTGAGTGGACAGTAATTTACTTAAAGTCAATGGTCTATTAGTGGTGTAGAACAGAAATAGCTAAAAATGAGTACATATATTTCTCATGAACAGATGAAAATTTCTGTCCAAAAGAAACTGTTGATAAAGGGAGATGTTTGTTGCTAATTTCAATCATCAGCCTCATTCAAGGCTGGAGTTAAAGGCATCAACTTCAAGTGCTGCCCCAGCAGCAGACTGTGGCTGTGGCTGAGTTTAATGGCACTCCTGGTGCTTCATTTTGACTTGCTGTCAGATGTCTCCCAGGAGCTGAGGTTGTCATACTCCAAACAGCCCTTCTGTTGTAACCACTTCAGAAGTAGCTTCTCCTGTAATTTCAGGGCTGTAATTTCACTTCCTGACAATCCGGAGTCTTTCTGAGGAGTCTGGGTGAGTTTCAGGCTCCTGTCTGCAGTGTTGCAGTTCAGAGTTGCACCCAGAAATTGACGGAACCAGAATTCCTGTCCTTGGTAACATGAGTCTGCAGCTATGAGAAAAAGAGACTTTGGCACAGAAACATGGAAACAAAAGGGTGTTATCAAGTGATACTGTCATTCTCATAAGGGCATATTTCTTCTTTGCTTTTCTTGGAAATAATTACTGAAAGAAAAAAATAAAACATTTACCTAGACATTAACAAGGATACAAAGAGCACTCCCATGTGACTGTTTTCTAGGCAGCAAGAAGGCTGCCATGCATTCAGATTCCTTAGAACTGTATTTGCTGATGACCCAGATATTTAATATAATTTACAGTGACTGGAAAAAAATACATTTCCAAAGTGGAACAGTGAGGTACTCAGTTTATGGATCAGTCAAGGTATAGCCACTGTAGCCTCCCTAATTCAATACAAACTAGCAGTGAATATGTTTAAAATAGCCTTTTGGTATATGCTGAAGCTAAGCATGTATTTCTAAACAGCTCATGTAAAGCAAGCTTGGTACTTAGCGTTAATGGAATGTTTGCCAAAGCACTGTGGTGGTGAGAGGAGCTGTGGGTTTGCTGTGCACTCGTGAGTTTAATTCATTATGTAATGTTTGCATTTCAAAGGTAAGAGCTCTGAGGGGTACAGCTGAGAACTGATGCATGTACGGCGAAGAATTGATTGTTGCTGTGTTTTGCAATACAAGTCAGTCATCTGAAACAGTAAATTCTTAATGCCTGAAGGAAAGGCAATCGATGTGGATAGCAATTCTTGATATTTAAATGACTGTGTTTTATCGCTACCTCAGTGTTTGCATTTAGCACAGGTACAGTGATATTATGTCAATTTATCATTAAATGCGAAAGTAAAAACAGGCATGAATGAAGCATAGGAGACAGTACAGTTTGGAAGGTAGCATATGTAAGTGGTGTGTTAAAACACTCGGCTGTCAGGCAAGGCCAGATATTTTCTATGTAAATTTTACTCCCTCCATGCCTGATTCAGTCCATGTTGTTAAGTTGTAAAATTAATTAATTAATTCTTTGTCTGTGATATGCCTGCATGTTCTCCAGAAATTTGCTCTTGCAAATCCTCCGGAGGATTTTGGATTTCTCACATGTATTGATTTTATGCCTCTAATATGATTAAGCTCCGAAAAGCAACTTAAACAAAATTGCTGGAAGGGAAGGTAAGTCTTGGAGGGAGAACAAGCCACTGCCATCTGGTATTTGCGGGGGTGATCCCCAATACAGAAATTTTCTTGGCTTCTAAATTGCGTTGTTACCTGCAATTTAGCACAATTGACTCATACTCAGAAGCAGTGCTTTTGTAGCAACAAAGTGGAAACAAATCAATTGCCTTATAATGTTTAATGTTTTTATTCTCTATGCAGTTGACAATATAGTTCCCTATTAATTTTATCTGATTTTAACACTGATATTCACAAGCATTTTAAAATCCTTGATCTGATTTTTACATCAGACTGTCTGCTCAGGAGTTCTAACAGTTCTTAAAATATGCAGTATTTGGGGACACACGTGATCTCAGACCTAGATTCTGGCACAGGCTGCTGAGTAAACACCCATCCCTGAACGTGGTTAACTCAGTGCAGGGTGTGATTAAGCACATGAATGATAAAAGAGAGCGTCAGACACAATCACTACTACTCCAACATATAGTTTTACAGCAGCAATGTGAATGTAAACCAAGCACTGTATGATACCCTTTTACTCAAGATACAATTAAAGGGCCTCACTTGGAAGAAATGCAAGTGTTTCTATAGAGTTATGAGTGCTCCTTTCATGTTTTGTGTGCAGGTAAAACCAAAAATAACAGGGCTCCTTCCTAAGCCTTGAATCCGTTTCCATTCCGAAGGATGTTCAACCCCGGAATAAGAGACAGGACTGAGCTGTGGGGTCGAAGTACTGCAAGGGAGACAGTGTAGATGCAGGCACTAGAAAAATTGCAGTGTACTCCTTGGATTTTAAAGCTGCTTTGACAATTTAGTTTGGGTGAAGCGTTATGGTTTTAGGGGGTCAAGTGAAAACCTTAGAAACAGGTGAGACTTTTCTCTGTTAGGATTCCTGAAATTAGAAGGAAAGTTGCTGGAATAGTGTGCTCTGGAATGTAGAGGATATTGGCCTGGTGAAATGAGGGGTGTCAGTTTCAGAATTATCTACATTTCAGTGCTTACATATGTGTTTTTCCAAGTATTCCCTAACATCACACATACATCTGCATTGTCAAACTTGGTTTTTTCCTCTTTGGGGGATATTCTGGTGGTGTTCCATCACCTCCAGATGAGCTGACTGTCCCTAATGGGATCCAGATGGCTTCTGGAATATGGGATATTGTTTTCCAGTGGCATTTCTGTTGTTAAGATAGAATATCCAAACAAGCGTGCAAACAGCTTTGTTCATGTGTTTGCATGGTATTAAAAGATTTGAGAAACTGTCCTAAAATACTGGTGACTTTGCTAGTTTTGTAGTAAGTGACTGTATGGGCAGTTTTAGACCTAATATATAGGATGTGTATGTTGGGGTATGTTGCTGAGGCCACTTCTCTCAGTGTTGTTCCTTGGCTCTACTGGGAACAGGAGAAACCTGTAGGAGAATTTTGTTGCACACTATACGCAGACTCCTTAACAATTGCTTTATGAGTCTGGCACATTATTTTTGCCCAAAGAGGTAGGAATGTAATTAACTTCACCTTTTGGGATTTTCTATAAGTACGATATCTTGATGGTTTTCATTTGAAGCTTTTTATTGACAAAATTTAAATTGGAATATTTGGCAAACAACAAGTGAAAATGCTCCAAAACAAAATTTTGCTCAACACAAAGCATTTTTCCATTTTCTTCTGAGAAACATGAAACAGAAAAAATGGTTTTGATTTCCTTTACTTGGTGAGAAAGCTGAAAAATCAATTTTTTACCAAGTTATGTATTGAGTGAGTGCAGAGACTTTGTGGATGTGGGAGGAAGGGAAAATACGTTGTTCAGTTCTCTGCCTAACTGGAGTTATGTTCAGGTTGCAGTTATCCAGAGCTGTGGGGAAAATAAAGCAAAACCATGAATAATGCCAAGCCATGTAAAAGACTAGACAATGTAATCTGCAGGAAAAGAAAATCAGCGAGTTTGTGCAAGAAGCAGGAACAGCTTTAAAGTGTGGTACAAGAGAATTTAGGGTTATGGTCCATGAATGTTTGTTTGGCTATGATTCATTTATTGCAGCCAGACATGGGGGAAACCTGTGAATTTTAGCCTCCAGCGTGAAGAGTGAATTGTGTGTTTCATTCCTCAATCCTCTTTGGGATTGCTTGAAAATAAAAAATTGAGGAGTGCTTTGGGACACATCTTCAGAGGAGCTTTGATAATGTCAGTTTTGCTTTTCCTGCTGAGCAATTACAAGGCATGGAAGTTTCCACTGAGGAAAACTGCATCTTGTCTCCTCACCTGGGAATTGAGTGCCCTTTGCCAAACACAAACTCCTCTGCATGGTCGGGTGCATTTTACTGGAAAGTGCTGTGACATTTGCTTCCAATCAGACGGTCCAGCGTGGCTTGTTTAGAGAGAGAGTGAAATTGGTTTGAATGGTCTGCTGTTGACAACTATCATTTGGGAAGGTCTAAATTTGAAGGTCAATTCATCTGTAACTGCTAGTGTGAGTTTGGGGGTGGTAGATTATGATCTTTATCAACAACCTACCACCTCTCTTGTGTCCTGTAGTCACCTTGACTGATGACGCTGCTGGTGTTCTAGAGGATTTCTGGACATCTGTCAGCCAGATTGGAAGCTTTGGCTCTAACCAAGCTCACGATGTATTTCCTGTGGGTGAAAAGACAATTTGCTATGTACAGAGAATTTGGCACAGGTCAAGTTACTGTCCTGGTGCAAATGCTGGCAGATGCAGATCATTTGTTTCTTGATTTAGATAGTCACCCAGATAACCTCTGGAAAAGGTCAGATATTCACAAATTACTTGCATTTTGCCAAAGGTCATGGCACAGATTGCTTTTTCTGTGTGCGTAGGCCCGTGTGATTTCTTTTACTGTATTTTTCTTGTAAACCTGGCCTGACTACTGCGAACTGCATTTTTCCCAGAAATAATTTTCTTTTCCCTGTGGCATTCTAAATATATTTTCAGAAGCCTGACAACCCTGGTGTGTAGAAGCATCCTCTTGGTACTCCTGTCTGGTGCTCCCTGAGTGGGTGGTGGAGGTTGGTGATGCTCTGTATCAGCTGTTTCTTTGGGGTTTCTTTGAGCACTGAATGCTTGGTGCATTGGCACTAGCTGTTTCTTTGGGGTTTCTTTGGGCACTGAATGTTTGGTGCATTGGCACTAGCAGGGCCAAATTGCTGCTGTCAGTCTGCTGCCTGGGACCTGGAATGGTTTGAGGAGGGAGAGGAGGGCACCAGGCAGCAGGGATATTTAATGCAGGATGATCGATGGTGCCTCGAGGGGGGCATCATGAACAGACTGTAATCCCCACTGTCACTCTGCAGCATCACAGCTCTGCCTGGGCACTGCTTTTGCTGGAGNAGCACTGAATGCTTGGTGCATTGGCACTAGCAGGGCCAAATTGCTGCTGTCAGTCTGCTGCCTGGGACCACAGAATGGTTTGAGGAGGGAGAGGAGGGCACCAGGCAGCAGGGATATTTAATGCAGGATGATCGATGGTGCCTCGAGGGGGGCATCATGAACAGACTGTAATCCCCACTGTCACTCTGCAGCATCACAGCTCTGCCTGGGCACTGCTTTTGCTGGAGACTGTTTGAAGTAATGCATGATGTTCTGGCCTCACTGCGTTATTCTCTGGATTTATTCCTTCCATCTTCAGGGACAGCTTCAGTTTTGGACTCAGCATGGCTTCTGCTTTTTGGTAGGTGCTCCCGTTGAAGTGAGGGTGGTTGTTAAGCTCTGGTGGTTACAGCAAAACAGCACCTATTTGGAAGGGAAGGGAACTTCGCAGGGATTGGTCTAAATGGTCATAAACACAAATGATTTACACAACATTTCAGGTGAAAAGCTTGCTTCATTGAGTTGGTGGAATAACGTGGCTATAAATTACCTTTGGGTTTATTGCAGTTGGCTGCAGCAGCGGGTCTTTAGCAATATGTTCTGTTCGGTGGCACCACTCCTAATTCAGTGCCTGACACTGCTTGCATTTTGTGGATGTTGCACTCTTCTGCAGAGCTGCTTCTCTTGATTGATGGTGCAGGGTGAAGAGAGTAGGAGGGTAGACTCCTCCCATAGCAAGAAATTGCTGATGTCTCTATTTTAGGGAAGAAGTGTAAAGAGGCACATTTCAAATACCTTTTTTACAGGGGGAAGGGTTGCCATGCATAACAGTTGTGAAATATTAGGTCTGATTTTACACCACACCACACCCGCCACCCCCTGCCCTGTTTTACTTAGTTCTGTGATAGGCCATGAGCATCAGGTTCATCTTCCAGACTTCTGGATGGCACAGGATGGCTGAATAGACACTGGCATTTACTCTTATTGGCATCCAGAGGTGTTTCCTGAGCCCACAAGGACACCAGGCTGAGCATCCTCTGCAGAGCAAAGATGCAGAACTGGCCTTTTGGGAGGGGTGATTTTGTATAAAGAGGTGTATTCTCGGAGTCCTTTGAAGGTGCCTGTGAAATGGAACCTCACTGAGCTGGTACCTCCCTTCCCTTTTCACACTGTGTAACTGCTTTACAGCTCACGGAGCCTTAGAAGGTTGTGTCATTCACTGAATAACAGGTGTGCCGGTCACAGAAGGTATTTCTTTAATTAACCAAATACTATTTCAACTTTAATTTCTCTTGTTTTTCTCCTATGTTTTCTCTCCCACTCTTGCTGCTGATGGAAACGTACCCATTTTACAGTCTGTCTGTTAGTCATTACTCCTGCTTAACTCTGGTGGACCTGCTGTCAAGTAGCACTGTGTGCCACCATCAACTCCAGCCTGTAGTTTCCCTAAATCAATTGGGCAGAAGGATCCCGATGGGAAGGGGGAAGAAGGATGTTCTCTTCAAATGGATTGCAAACATATGGACAACAGCGAATGAATACAAAGGAAACACTGGTGAAGTGCACCCTGTGAAACAGGGTGTCGGTGTTTGAGGGAGAACCTGTATGTACCTTAATACCCACATGCAAGAATTGATTTCTAGGAGTAAACTGCCAGCCTGGAATGGAAATGGATTTTAAGACCCAAAACGTGTGCTCAGTGCACACTGTAATTAGATTGTGATTGCAATTTCGGTACAGGACTGAACTTCAACCTTTTGAAAACTCAGTCTTCCTTCAGAAGCTCATGGGGCTGTTTATGATATCAGCAATGGATACAAGGAATATCACAGCTATCAAATGGGGAGGAAAGGAGATGCTGTCAAAAGATTAAATTTTGATGGCATTTTAAATGTTGCCCCCTACACTGCATTTAATGATTCTCTAGTTCTGCTAAAAGTCAGTGGCTCTAAAATGTTCCAGTCATTTTTGAAAATGTGATTTTATTTCCCCAAGTGCAGCAGAGACTTAGTAAAATTTTATTTTGGCCCTAGGAAAAGACTCAGGAAGTGCTTACTCACAGTAACACATTGCTCTCCACAGAGCAATTTTCTCCTCTGTCAGAACTGGCTGTTGTGCTTTCTGTTATTAATGAGGGAGTTATAGTTCTCTTTAGGAGAGGTTTCGATGATATCTGCTGCTTGGCACTTCAGAGAGTCTTACTAAAGAGTTGATGTAATTCCCATGAAGATTTTGTGCACTCTCTGTTAAATGGGTCACTCCGTGCCAGATAACACGAGCAATGTTTGCACCACATCTTGGGACCAGCAGGGAAGGCAGGCTCAGTACAGGCTGTGTGTCAGCACTGCTTGAAAGAAAAATGCCACGCAATTTGAAAATATTCATCTTTGCTCAACTAATATTACCAAAATAAAATAATAAAATAGACTGGGTTTTTTTTGATGCCGAATTAATAGATTTAGGTCACAGACTGTAAATGACTCAGCTGTGTGAATAAATCAGTTCACTTGATTGTGGGATGAATTTACACTTTCAAAGCTTTTAATAGGTAATGAATATTCAGGGTCTACCACATGGTAGGAGATCTGAAATGAAGGCTTAGATTCCAGCAGCCCTGGCTCTCAGTCAGCAAGTGTTAGAAAAAGAGTGTCTTGGAGTGGTAGAGAGCAGTGCTGCTCTCATCCCTGTTTTTCTTCCTCTGCTGTTGCTAATAGGAATGCAACAGTGTGATACACCAAATGTGCAACTGGTGGCTTCAGAAGACAGGTTTTACTGTGCTGTATTGATGCTCAGGTCTTGTTGTCCTCTTATCACCATTTGTGAGTTGAATGGAGTTGAATGGGTGTCCGATTGGGATTTGAAATCTTCCGGTAGCTTGCAGAGGAATCTGGGAGCAGTGGCTCACCCCAGCCCTGTAGGAGGGTGTCTTAGTTTGAAAGACAGGCGTCTGTTTAAGTGAGGCAGAAACCCCCTTTGAAATGGGAAA
>VZRR01005429.1:319119-445647 GCA_013398015.1 Oreocharis arfaki
CCTGAAGGTCCAGCGATGCAGCCTCCCGTCCTCTGGAAGTCCAGCGGAGAGAAGCTCCCTTCTGCCTGAAAAACCCCTGATTATATCCAAGTGGGAAATGTTCTGTGCCCCCTCCCAGGCGGAGCATCTCACAATGGGGTGGTGAGGCACTGATGGGGCCATTAACAGGAGATGGTTTGGAGTCTGTTATCTATGAGTCCTTTGGCAAGGCACAAATGCTCCCATTAACAGAACAGAGTCCGGAGGGAGGAGGCAAAGAAACACTGCCCCACCTGGTTTCACAGCTCATGAAGATGGTAATAGAATATACTGCAACCCAGGACAGAGGGGAGGCAGCAGCAGGCTCCGTTTTAAATTAGGGCAAAAGGCTCAAGTCTGTGCAGTAACAGAAGTATTTCATGGAGCACTTATCAATTAAGTTTGTGCTGAAGAAGCTGTCTCCCCGGGTTCTTCTGAATGGACACAAAGTTTGAGATGGTAAAAACCTGTGTCAGTGAGATCTGTGACATTGATTTGCACCACAGAGCCTGTGCTCATGCAGGAACAGACAAGAAATGCGGGACTTTCCTGGGCCTTGTTGAGCAACTCAGCATCCTGTAATAATTCCTGATTTCTTAGTTTTTGAAATACTGTTCACGAGAGCAGGGGGAAGGGAAATCAACATTCCAAAGTTAAGAACGGCCTACAACATGGCTGTGAAGTGTTTTAAATTTGGTATTTTTGTTTGCAATAGAGATTTCTTTCCGGAGCTCTCTGTGGAATTAGTTTGAAAATCTGAGTTCAAGGTAGCTGGATAAGAAAAAAGGATTTGGCAGTTCTGTGAAAATCTATAATCAAAAAGGGTCTATACAGCACCTCAGGAGAGTTCTCCTGGGCACAGCCTTTCACTGCCTTGCATGTGCCAAGACTGAATCACAGCTGATGACGAAGTGGGAGGGGTGACAAGGCTGATCTGGAATGTGTCTGGTTTAGGTGTAGTGAGTATTAATCTGCCACAGCAACTTTGTGTATGGGCAGCCCTGCGGATGGTCAACACTTCCTGAAGTGGGGAAAAAGGAGGAACACATTTGGTACCGAAGCTGAGCTTATGATCCATGTGCAACCAGGACCTTCTGGTGTTCCACTGATATTACAGCATGCAGTTCCAGAGTTTGTGATGCTGACAAGCTTGATAAGCTTCCTTGCTTCTGCTGAAAATCCATCAATTCAAAGAAAACCAAACCAAGCGAAATAAAAGGTGTTAGGTTTCTGAAAGGCAGGGGAAGATCTCCTTTAAAACGCATTGTTGCAAGGAAGTCTGGTATAACCTGCACAGCTTCTCCTCTGCCTGAGTGTAGCCGGGCACTGATGGATAGTCTGAAATGTGTGACAGAATTTATACCATTGGTAAAGACAGTGCAGGAGAGGAAAACCAGGCCTCAGCTATGCCAAGCACTGAGATGGGTGCTCCCAGGGATGTTAGTAGGGTTTGGGTGTGTGAAGATAAAAATGGTTTCTGTTGAACAGGAGTGGGGTTGAATAAAATGCTCAAATTGAATGCATGTAGCTGTGATTTGTTCAAGTTAAACCATTTTTTTTTCCCCTCAAAAAGTCCTGTATGATTTGGGGCATCCATTTTAACAGGATTGTCTGGAAATTAATCTGAAAGCACGAGGGATGTAAAAATTGACAGTTTTCCAGGGTTTTAACCATACTGTAGAATTCTACATCAAAAGTACATTTCATTCTTAAATTCTACAAGCAGAGTAAAAATCTACCATTCTATTCACTGCTACAGGTTTTCTTCAGTATGGCGGTTAATTTATTGTTTGATTCTGTTATCTGTAAGAGCTAAGCAGTGGAAGAAGCTACTGAGAGTAGATGGAAAATGTTAAAGATATTTGAGGGGAATGCCAGGATCTTGTTGAATCAGTCCTCCCAAGCTATAGCGTAATATTCCTGATGAGGCAAGGGTAACATCTTTGGGAGACAGCTCTAAGGGTATAAGGCTAGGAAACAGCAAATAGAGATAGAGAACCAGGAAGTTTTTTTGATAGACAGAACCTGCAGAATTCTGAACTGGCAGTTCATCTTTGTGGTTGTGCTGAATTGGGGCTAAACTGCTCAGCATTCCTGCAAGGTCTGAATAGCAGAGCAGGGCTGGGAAGGAAACGAGTTTGCTGATCAAGATGTTCCTAAGTGCATCTTCAAGGCAGGTCTGAGTCAACACTTTGAGATAATGCTGTCAGACTAGATGATAATACAAAATATTCTGACAATGTACTTGGTCAGGAAGCAAACACTGTTCCTTGGCAGTGATTTCTGATTAAACTGGGGGCTCTAGTTGCCAACAGCTGTGAGTCAAGCCATTGACTCCTCCTGTTTGGCATAAAACATTTGAATATTTAAATAAATTCAAGTTAATGATAGGAATCATCTTTTTATTTGGAAAATTAAACTGCTCTGTCACTTTATTAAGGCTCTCTGAGCTCTACGAGAGGCACAGACAACGGTGAGGAAGCTCATATACACATTCTACAAAATAAAATGCTCAAGAGAAGGTTTTTGATACAGGTACCCTCCATCTACACTTTGCAATTATATCTGACCTTTTAAAATAACCCAGGTGCAGAAAACATGCTGGAATACATCACACCTAAGGTAAGCTTCAAATACACTTCCTGGTTTCCAGAGAGCCCTGCTCTTTGCAGTGAAGAGCAATCAGGTTAGTCAGAATAACTGAGAAACAGGAAATGATATGCAGAAAATTCTCCAGGTGTACAGATTGTGTGCACTGCCTATGTAGTAATGTCTGCATCTCGGGTAATCTGTGCATTGGGGCCTTAAGGACATACGCAATTCCATGAAGTTGACTTACAGTAGGAGGATTAACAAGAAAATAAATGTGTTCCTCTTCACTAGGGAAGGTCTGTCACCACATTGTGACAGCTTGTTGCGGTGGTGCATTAGTCAGCACAGCAGCACATCATGTGAAAGTGTCATATCTGTATCTGTCAGGAAATTGGCCAAATTACTCATAACTCTCAAGACTCTTGTTGTCTTTAAATGGCTTTTTCTTATATGCATTTTCCCCATCCCATCTTCTTCCTAAACCAAAGATGGGGTGTTGTCAGATGCTACAGCCTGAAATGTGGCATCTCCTGTTGTAAAAAACTGAATGTGGATTGATGAAGTGGACGTAAGTTGCTTTTCCATGTCACTCTCTGCCCTGAGTGCTCATGACCAGGGCTTGACCAACTGCCTGAAAACCAATCTGTAAAGTTAGAGAAAAATGCTGTGGTCATCTGCCACAGTCTTTGTGGAGCGCCTCTGACTTTAGGAGGGTTCCCTGTGTCCACAGAGGATGGCCAGAGCAGAGCTTAATCTATTTGCTACAAGAACCTTGAAGAGGAGGGGAAGAAAGTCAGCCATGTGCTTAGAAGAGCGTCCTTTACCAAGGACCATGGCAGTTAGGACAGAGCTAAAAATAGATGCAAGGAAAATTAATAAGTGTCAGAATCATTGGGACAGAGTAGAAGAGAATAAGGTTCCTTTCCTGGTGCCTGTTCAGTATGTTTAAATTGTGCTTATGTTTTAAAATTATGGGACAGACTCAGCAAACGATCAGTCCTGGCACTTTCAAGTCAACTAAAGGGCACTCAGCCGAAATGTTAATGGATGAGCTGTAGTGAGTGCAGAAGGGAGGAGGATGGAAATAGTCTCAAAGAGTACCAGCAGATTTCTCTGCATTGCTAAATGCAAAAGACTTACGAGCAGCGGCTGAACACTGTGACCACTGCACTTACTGTATATGTCTTTCCTGCAGTGTTTACTTTTTCTTACCAGTGACAGCTGTGATCTCTAACCTCTACCGACTGCTTAAAGACAGATCTTCTTGTTCCTGACTTTGTTTCTTGCTCAGGAGGAACAAAAACTTGCACCTAGCTCGAGTCTGCATTTTTACAGACAGGGTTGCTGTATCTGTGGCAGTGAAGGAAGGTACAGTTCTGACTGTATGCAAGATTCACAATTTTGCCTGAACTGAGCTTAGCCAGACCTGGACCTTTGAATTCAAAGTTTTCAATGCAAACAGAGCACTTGTTTAAGTGTTTTCCATGTCTTTGTCCTTGTGGTAAGATTGATCTTTTCAAACAAAAACAAAGGTGTTTCATCTTAGACTGACTATCTTTGGTCTTTACTGCTGGAAATCCCAGAAGCCTCATACTCTGTTTTTTACTGGCATGAAAGAGATGACAAGGGGGAGAACCTGTCTGTCCTTTGTCACTCTTAAAAACACTGGAACACGAACAAAAGAAAACAGAGGCTTTAGTGACCTCATGGAAAACCACCTGGAAAAAAAAGAATTTCTCTTTTTCTGTTAATAGATGAGTGAATTCTGTTTAGGAATTTTATTCCTTCAGATTGAAGGACATTTCAAGGGTCTAACTGTTCTCCATTACTTCAGCATTGGTGTAACTGAGCGTTAATGAAATGCTGATTGATGGAATCAGACCTGTAATGGTTCTCTTACAGAAAAAGCAGGTGTACCAGTTTATGTTTAAAACTCAGGAGCCCTATTCCCAAAGCAGTTAAGTAGCATTTATACAGAAGAAATAAGGAAGTGATTAATAAATGCTGTTTTAAATATTTACAAGTCTCTTTATCTTGCTTCTTAGAGATGTGGTATGAACAGCTGTTGTAGAAAAACTGCCCAATCTCCCTCCCTGACCAGGAATTTCCCTCTTTTTGTGCACAGGATGTAGTCAAAGGGGTGGATGCCAGCCCACCTATGCTGTGCAGGAATCTTTAAGCATCTGGCTCTAGCCCCACAGCCCTGCACAGGGAAAAGCTGTGTGTGTAAGTCATCCTTTGGAGACCTGCGGTGATCTCTGTTGTTTTGGTCACATCCTTGTCTACCTCCTCCCTTCATGGGAGCTTTACTTCACTCACACTCTTGCTTTTCTGGCTGTGCATGAAAATAGCAGCTCCAGAGAATTTCTTCCCAGGTATGCTCGGAGTGCTTCCTGCCATTCTTCATGATCTCCATCCCCTGCTACTAGCCATGGAGTTTGGTCTCCACGCCAGCGGTGGAAGGCTGATGAACTCCCATTCTAGCATCACTTCTGACAGAACTTTTCCATGCACATTGCAGCTTTCTGGCTGCCCACAGGCTTCTAGACTTAGATATCATAGTATGCTTCTCAGCACTGCAGTGGAGAGGGGGAGTGCTGGTGGGATCAGCTCTTCTGGTGGATGAGCAGGAGCAGAAACATCTGGATAAGGGACAGTGGAAAGCAGGTGTGGTCTGCCCTTGCTACCTCAGTATTCAGACTGCATCAGCAATCGAGTGCTTCAGAAATATACAGCACTTTTAAAGCTCTATTTGTAATATTTTTCCACTTCTGAGAGTAAATACTTTAGATTAGTTCCATGATTTTAGTGTCACTGATCCCTGTTTGTGCTTGACTTCAGCAGCTCATCCTTAAAGTGTTTTCCCTCATTCCAAATCTTTATTGGTGAGTTATTTGCACAGGATTTGCTGCTGCCTTTTTTCCTGCTGTTGGAATTTGAGCTCACTGGCTGTGTGCTGTGTGCTGGATGGTGATTTCTTTGGCATATTTCCTTCTTTTGGCAGGTCCTGAGTTTATTCCATTCTCTCTATGAAGTGAAAAATACCACGCAGAATTTTCAGTGACTTTCACTTTTATTTAATTAGTGCTTTATCTTGACATTGTCTAGTGTGTAAATCTTGTCCTTTTGAAGACCAGGAGCAGTTGATGTATGGTGGTTTTGGCGCTGGCTGCAGATACCTCTCTGCTCAGCAATTGGTGTGTGACACAAGCTTATTTCTGGGGTGGGCATGTGGAACCAGTATTGCAATTTACTGAGAGAATCTGATAAAGTGTTCTGTTCAATAGTAATGCAGAATGTGATGTTTTGTTGCTGCCACGTGACCCTCTGAATATTCCATTCTCCTCGGTTTCTTACACTGCACCCCTCATTAGTTGCTTTAAACAGGCCATGAGTTTGCAATATCCTGTGCCTCTGCTTCCCTCTCTTAATTCCAAAAGCTGTAAAGGACAAAATCCACACCACTGCTGAGCCCACATTCAGAGCTTGCGCTGGGCAGTCCATACACTGCCTATGGATGTTGGTCTAATGTTTTGGATAAATATGAAGCATTAATCTGCCATGCCATGTGATACTCTGGAGAGCCACTGCTGAGCACTAAGTGACATCTAAGCCCAAGGGGACGTTTCAAGAGCCCATGAAATGACAGCACAGATCTGATCAGCTGCAGCAGCAGAGATTGTGTTATATCAAATAAGCCAAGTTATGTTTATTGTATGGTGAGGTGAGGTTAAACTGAAGTTTGTAATGCCAGCATGCCTGATTGCAGGATTCGAAGCTTCTCTGTGTGCTTGAATGTGTTCTTGTGAATGGAGTACTGCAGACCTGTGAGTCTGAGTGGACCATGCACATATTGGATATGAGAGAAGCAGTTTAGCCTGCAAGGCTTGGGCTGAAGTGTGTGCAAATGCCATCCACAGAGCAGGACACAGAGCTGCAGCACTAACCACAGTCTGAGGCTGTAGGATAACAACTGATTTTCTGTACAAATCAATGACAGTGCAGTGAAGGACTGAGACTAATACTGAGGTAAAAACAATTGGAGCCATTCCCAGGCTTGAACTGAGAGCACAGTTTTGTCATGTGTTTGCTGGGAGAAAGAAGAACCTCCTAGCCCTCTCACTCATGCAGCGCCCTTGCTAGAGAAGAACAAGTTAATTGTACATCTGACGCAGCAGGAGCCTTTCTGGGTGTCTTTCAGATGAGTTGACAGCTGATAATTATATGAGAACTACAAGCTGTCTGTCCTCTATTACTTTCACTGGGGGAAAGCAGCACAAGGAGTTAGAAAAAGCCTTTGATTATAGGGAAGGAAGTAAGATTTGTTCTTGTTGTTGCTTGCTCTGATCATCTCCAGCCAATCTTAAATCTTACATCTAGTATGAATGCACAGTGTTGGATATGTTGCTGTTGTGTTTCAGGTCTTCCTCTAGTGGGTGGCTGGGGAAGATCTACACATCTAGGCAGACTTCTGTCTGGTTTTAGCTCTACCAGGACATGCTTTCAGTCTGCAAGGGCAGAATTTGGGATGCAGCACAGCTGTGCCATCTTTAGTGGGATTTCGTGGCTAATCTCCCGCTCTCACCGCATCTGCCCATCTCAGCAGTAACCTGAAGTCAATGTCAGTGATAAAAGTTGTTGAAAGTGTTAGATGAAATCTGGATGTTATGTCTGCTTGCAAATTGTTCCCAGGTACTGTATAAAGCTGTGAGTTTGAATGAAATGGGCTGTATGTGCTGGGACATTAACCTGCATAAACAATTACACTGCTTTCACTACTTTTCCCAGGATTTTTTCACGTATGCAGCACCAGTTGCACAAGAATTGGAACAAGCTGTAGTCAAATGAGAATGGGAGATTGGGAAGTGGGGAAGAACAGTATTTCTTCCAGCTTGCCATAAACTTGTGACAGGATGCTGTGACTCAAATCTGATCCCTGGAACAGTCCAGCAGAGGAGGAAACCTTACATACAAGAACATGATTTTGGATTGCCTTGGTGGTCTGCTCTGGGGAACCAGAGGATTTTTTGGTTTTTTTTAATTGTTCCAATTTTACAGCTCATGTAAGAGAGCTCAAGCTAACCAGGCTGGGGGTTAGATACCTGTTACTGAATTAGATTAGTGTGTTAGCATCAACTTAGCATCAGGGTGATGCCTACATCAGTTCACTGACAACTAAATTTTGTCTTATATCAGAGCTCTCTTTTGGCTGATTTGAGAATTTGACAATTTCTGGCTTGTCCTCAGAATTTAAAAAATCCCTTCTTGCATGTCCTACATATGTATTTGGGCCATGTTTAGATTCCAGAAATGGTCTGCCACCAAGATGTTAGGGAGTGCAGGGCTGCTAACAGAGCAGGACTTGAACCAGGTGTTCCTTGGGCACCGAGAGCTGCTGCCTGATCTGTCAGCCAGGCCAAGGAAACATTTTTCTCCCCATGCTTCTGTCCCTCTCCCTGCACTGGTTATTTTTAGAATCTCTCCACCTCTGCATGTCAGTTGTGGAGCTGTGTTGCAGTAGATGAGAGCAGAGGCCAAATAGGTTCAAACCAGCCAGGCTTGGTGTTTCTAATGGTTTTTATATAACACTGCATAAGACACTTGCTTCTTTTCATATGTCCATGCTATGTGCCTGCTCCCCACTCTAGTATTGTTCCAGTGCCTGAAGTGGAATAACATTTTATTTTTCAGCAATGAGATTCCTTCACATAGGACTTATTTCAAGAAGAATTCCATGGATAGAGAAGCATTTGCTTGGCCTCTTAGAGTTCTTGGAGTGCTGTAATTGCCGCAAGTACTTGCTGTAATGTATATAAAGCTGCGTATGCACACAGATTTGGGGTCATTGCTGTGTGTCCAAGTGTCTCAGTAGGTACTTACTGTCACTATTCTGGGGGTTTGGGAGTGGACACGAAAAGAAACTGATGACTTGTCCGTGATGAAAACACCGAGTCTGTGGCTGAGTTGGTAATTTAACCCAGGTCTGCTCAAAGCTGAGCTACTCTCTCAAGAACTGAGACTTATTTTGTATGGAAGGTGGTGTTGGGGTGAGTTCTGCATACCATCCAGACCATTTCAGCACAGAATTAGTCTTTCTAATTACGTCCCCTCCTTCCTTAATTGAGTATTTACTTAATATCTGACCTCTTTTAACATACTCAAACAGTCTGAGATGGCTTTCCCAAGGAGTTCAGTCTTCAGTTCTTTATTCAAGCAGAATTCTCTTAATATCAGTTATGCTCACTCTGGAGCAGGGCCAGCAGCTCCTTTCCAGGCTAAACTGTGGCCTTTCAGAAAAGACACAGATTTTTTTTCCATACTTGCCATTAGATGCTTTAAAAGCACTTGGAGAGTTTTACTTTCAGTAAGGACAAGAGCAGAATCCAGGAAAGAGATAAAAATTCTGTTTCTGTAAAAGATGGAGGTTTGTTGTAAGTTCAGCAGGGACTAGAGAAAAGCACGTCAGGAATTGTATAGAAAACACTTACTCTCTGGAGATATTTTTCCAGTGTCACAGACTGAAGAGTCTTGGAGCACTTTGCTGCATGGACACTTGCTTAACGCAGAGTGAGTACAGATGAGATCTGACTGCACTGTGTCGCTATGTATTTTAGAACAAGAAATCCCTCTCCTCTTCCCACTTCTATTTCCCATCCATTTGCTCTTAAAGCTTCAGAGTCTCACCTTCTCTCCAGGGATGGCTTTGTGGCATTATGGGCTTGAGTGATGCTTCTTGTCTCTTCTGTGAGAAGTTGCTGATGTTTGAATGATAAAGAAGGAAGACCCTAGGGCAGTAAATGCCTCAGCTGTGTTTGCAAACTTCCACAGATGAGCAGTCAGTGGATATAGCTTAAACTACCATGGAAGTACAACAGGAAAAGGGTGATTTTTTTGAGAATAGCATTGTATTACATTCTTCTTTGAGCAGATAATTTATTCAAGGAGTGACAGATTGTCTCGTCTGTCTGAGGCACTAGTCTGTAACCCAGATTTAGCTGTGGTTGCCACAGATTCCCTTTGCTGTCAATATGCAGTGTATCCAAGCATAAAATGAGCCATCAGACCACAGCTCAGAGGTTCTGTCTTAAGTTTGAATGGCCAGGGTAAGAAACCTTGAAAAGCTGTTGCCTGCACCTGAATCGCAGGTCCTCTTAAGGCTTTGGTCTGCAAGGCTTTAATTCAGCACACTGTGTTAGCAGTGAATTTATATCTTTTTTTATATGTCCAGCAGGATATTAATAGCCTGCATAGCAAGTGTCTTCTGGAGTGAGTGGAGGATTTCCTGTTTGAATCAACCAAGTAATTGATCCTCGAATAACAGGTGCAGGAAAATGCTTCAGAACCAGATGAGAAAGGCTAGAGCTTACTCTGAAAGGTCAAGTATACAAAAATGAAAAACTTACTTAGAGACCTAGTGCAGGAAGGAAATGTCCTAGAAACAGAGTATCCCATGTTATAGGGGAAGTTTTTTCCACTGCTAAGAGAAACAACAGAAAGTCATGAACAGAGAAACAATTTCCCAGGAGTCTGACACTTGCAGTTTGCAGCTTCTCCCTGATCTGCTTCTGGCAGAGCTCCATTAAGCTGCTGATCTCTGTCAAATCCTATGGTAAGTCTCACTTCTCCCACTGAGTGCTGCTGCTGAGAAATTTGACCAAGGGTGAAAAGGACCTGCTGGTAATTGTCTTCTCCTCACTGCCAGTTCTGCACCCTAGCCAGGAGGTGTTTGGGTCGGTGGAAAGGATCCTGTGCACTTCTCTGAGCTTTGGCCCCACGCCACAGTTGGTCTTCTCAGGGTTACACTTGTTTTACTGTGAATCTGCCCTGGCTGTTGGCCTCTCATAGTGTCTCAGGGCTGTCCCTGAAACATGCCCTGTCTGCTGCAGAGCCCCTCAGCAAGGTGGTCAAGGCTGGGTGGGGATCTCAGCCTGCGGAAGGTTTGGCCACCTGACACCAAAACACTGGTGAGGTGGGCAGCACCTGCTTTTTGTTTCAACCCCTGCCAACCTCCCCAGTGAGCTCTTGTGCAGCTTTAGGCTGAGGTCTGTTGGTGGAAGGCTGTCAGAGTAAAACTCTGCAGCTTCCCCTGAGCTCAGCACTTGCCATGCATCTTCCCGAGTCCCTTCTTCACCTCTATTCCATAAAATTGATAGCAGCAAGGACACAAACATCACCTCCTAATATTTCTTCCCTTTGTTTGAGTGTTGCAGGCTGTTTCCTTGGCAGACTGACTTCTGGCTGGAGCTGATGCTGCCATTCCGTGATGTACCATTCAATGGACACTGTGCTCTTAGATTCTTCTTTTGTTTAATTATTATTATTTATTCATTTTCATCCCAGACAGAGCATGTGCAGCCTTTATAAGCCTTGCCATTGTTATCTGCAAGTGCAGCAGTAATTCAGTTATTGTACCTTTCCCTAATTCTCACCAGTGCAGCCGTGTAAATACACAGGGAGCAGAGAGACACGTGGTGGGAGCCAGAAGCAATTTAGCCACAAGAGTTTATCATCAAGATACAAAGCACCCTGGAGCAGGGAAATTGCGTCCTTTGCCAGCTCATGGCCTGACTGTTGGCCAGATACACGGTGCCTTTTTTTTTTCACTGACAAAATATTCCTTTTTGTGGAGCCTTGGTGCTTTCCCTGATCCCACTGCTGGATGCAACCTACATGAAAGAGCTGAGCTGATGCTGTTCAAAGACACATGGGGCCTCCTTGTAGTCTCCATTCAATAAGACACCAAGGATATTTGCACAGAGTTGTATTGGGCAGGCTCTGGTTTGATTGCAATGTTTTGAGAGGCATTTGCAAGGCTTTCCTGCTGGTCCTTTCAAGAGGTTTTCCTACTACAGTGAAGA
This sequence comes from Oreocharis arfaki, assembly GCA_013398015.1. Lineage (NCBI taxonomy): Eukaryota > Metazoa > Chordata > Aves > Passeriformes > Paramythiidae > Oreocharis > Oreocharis arfaki. The sequence goes on from VZRR01005429.1 coordinate 330,588, forward strand.
GAAAAACCACTTTGTGAACTCTGGGCAAGAAGTAATGTATTGTGTTCTGTGGCTCTTCACCCCATCTAAGTCTGCAAAACAATGGAAGTGATGAATTCCTGTGATGAATTCCCGACATGAGACATGTGGAAAGTTACCCTTCGTATGCAGGTTTGGAACAAGAGTCTTTACCAGCATTTCAGAACTCTGCGATGATGGACAGTCCAAACCCAAGAGTGCACTGGCCAAAAACCCACAGCTGCTGAGACCAGCAGGTAGGAAGGTTCTAAACACTTCCTGTTTGTAATCCTCAGGACTTCACATTTGCACTGGTCCTGCCTAACGAGGCTTTGACAGACCTGGCTATAAAGACATTTGTTCTGGACCAGTGAAGTGGAGGGTGTCCTGTGGTATAGGGAGTCCTGACTGCTCAACCATTTCTGAGTGATGGTGGCTGCTGGAAAGTGATATCCATCTGGAGAAGGTCAAAGTCCTGGTCTGAGACAAGTCTGATTTAAGTCCACATATGATGATGCCTTCCAGCATCTCTCAAATAAAGGGCTAAATGTTGTTTGCCAAGTTTAGAAATTTATTGCAAAAGCACTTTTTAGAGTTTAAAATCTCCTTGTGGTTTTGGTGATTTATAGATTTTATGGCCATTAAGTTCTTCTAGCATGACTTTCATTGTATAATACAGTACAAGTGGTTCCTGCATCAAGTTCATCACTTCTGGCTTTGTTCAAGGTCAGGTTTAGACAGGTTTAGAATGGTGCTAAGGGAGTTGTTTCCCCCTCCTGTCTACTTCCTTTCCCTTGTTAACCCTGCCCTGTGAGCTTTTGATGATGTGATGGTTCTGTGGCTGCCTCACTACCTTGATATCCACTTCACTGCTTCTCTGTCTGGGCAGCACTTGGTCATTTAATAAAAATGCATCGACCCTTTTTTTGTGAGAAATGTGAACTCACAGCTGGAAGGAACAGCAAGGATGAGCTGTCATCACGTGTAACATTTCATTGTGACTCAGCTTAGGTGTGTGTACTTGTATGGCAATTGCCCTGTTCCAGGTCACATTCATCCAGATGGCTCCCAGAGCACCATGAAACATCTCCAGGACCACTTCCACCTTCTCCATCCTTGTCAGGCTGTGCAGCTCCAGCCCACTGCAGTCACACAGGACTGCAGAGAGCTGTCCAACCAAGGGGGCAGGGACCTGGTGCCATCCATCCAGGACATTGTGTTTGTCTCTGGTCCATCCCAGAGTCGATGTTGGCAGGGTGCCCATCTCCGTAACAGCTGTACACCTTGCCTGCGAGGTTGTTATTCCCAATCTTACAGGAAGTGCATGGATCCTGTCCAAACCAAGATGATTGAGCTATGGGAGCTGCTGGCTCTTCAGGGCGAAAAGGGTGAGGTTTGCAGTGGGGTGGGAGCATCTCTCTGCTGCTGCTGAGGCACCAGCACTGCATTTTGTTTGGCACCAGCTTGTTTTTGCTTCAGCATTTCCCCCTATGCACTGACTGAGCTGCAGCCCTGAGGTTCACCTCCTTCCTCAGGCATACTCTTCATAGAGAGATTTTAAGAAAACATGGACAAAAAGGCACCCAGTCCATGAACACATTAGGCAGACTCAGTCCGTCAGCCCTCTCTGTGGGGAGCCCTCCATGCTCAGACCACAGTCAGCAGTGGCAGAGAGACAGATGTAAAAATGTCTGTTCAACTGAAGATGGTTACAAACCATGAAGCTTTACTCCATGGTGAGGAAACTTCACCATGCCCAGTGAGAATTCCTTTACTGAATTGGTCCAGTGAAAGGTGCTCTCAGAAGGCTCCTTTTGTTATTTCAGGCTCTCAGCATTCCACCTCAAGTTTCATACATGTGCCTTTGCTACAGAGTTTTGCTGAGCCTTGTCACAGAAGGGTAAATTACATCCTTGTTACTGTACCAGGTATGTTCTGAGCAGATAACACACAGCAGAGACTGGAAAAGCAGAAAAACCTGTGATTTTTGGGGGGCTGGTACATGTTCAGCTATTAATAGTGAACTGGGTTCTCCAATCCATCACTGCAGTGAAGTGCAGCTGGCTGACAGCCTTGCAGTATAAGTCTATTATGATTTCTGCATTCTCTCACCTCTTGATTGTAACTCCTACAAGGTACCTTTATGTTGGAGGAAAATAGATGCAAGCACAGTTTTGGCAGGCTGGGAGAAGGCAGCAGCAGCAGAAGCTCTTAGTATTTGAGAGAAGTTGTGCTGTGGAAGGTCTGGCAAATACACAGTAATCAGTTTTTACGTATTTAGGGATTTCACCGGGGATCAATAAATTGTCAAGGGTGTTTAAACTGGTAACTGAAGTGAAGAAGAGCCTGTGAACTGAAAGGACAAGACTGGGATCAAAGTTCCTTCTCTGATTTTTAGAGGGACTCAGCTAGTTTAAAAATAATGTTTTACTATATATGTTGTACCTGGAATTGGGGTGAGGTACAATGGGAAGGATAAACCAGTCCACTCACCTCCTGTATAGATGCTCCAAAGCAGAACTGCACATGATCTGATTGGCATTTGTAGGGGATATTCTACACCAGAGATAATAATTTGAGCTCCAGTGACCATTTCTTACCTTATTTCTAAGGTCTATCTAGGAGAAGCTCTCCTGATTCGCTTAAACAGTGCCTGTTTGTTTTTACAGTGAAAGGGTTGGTTGGTTTTGCTTTCCAAGCAATTCATTTTCACTGTCTGTGACCCTGTGGTGACATGTTGTCATAATAACTACGGGGAACTTATATTCACTGGAAGAATCAAAATGACAATTTTTTTGGTCAGGCTGTTTGGTTTGATTTTAATGTGGGAAAACTGAATTCACATACTGATACACAAAGCATCAACAGATATCAAAAATAAATCAGCATATACCACTGGGAGATAAATATATACATGTTGACAGAAAAGGGAAGCTATGTCCCTACTAAAAGGCAGCTGGAAAAGGCAACTGTAGAAATGAGCAAGATCAAAACTGCAACTTCTTAAAAGGCTTTAGAAGGAAACAGAACAAGAATTTCACAGAACAGGAACAGCCCTGTGGACCTCTGTGCTGTGCATACAGGCATGAACAGTCCAGTCCCACACACAGGTGGACAGAAATGCTTCTCAAGTGACTATTATCCTGAGTGACAGCTGTACTGGGAACAGTGACCCGCTTACCTGAGCCTGAGAGATGTGATTTTCCAGCTGATGGAAGTCACCACATCATTACCCAAATATCTTTTTCAAAATCTGCCTTTTCCTACTTATCCTACTTAGTCCCCAGGCCCAGCACACTTTGCAGGCCATCTGTTTCTGGACAAGAAGAGAAGGTGAAATCACATGTCAGTTGGGAAAATTACCTTTGTGTCAGATACTATCTTTCCCATAGTGTGTACAGTGAGCTGAGAATGCTGGGTCCAGTCCCTCACTGAGCTTCTTACAATACCAAGACTTACTGATAGCAGATTAATTGGGCACACTTCTAAAACACAAAAGTACAATCCCATCGTAGCTGTGCACCTTCATGTCTTTTTGAGTTTTTTGTATTGCATTTTGGATCTTTCTTCCATTCAGCCTTGTAACCATTTAGAAGTACTAATGTTGACCAGGCTGTGATGGCTAATAAGGAAGCACAGTGCAGGCAGTCCTGTAACATGAAGCACCCTTGTACAGCTTCTAAGGTTGTAAAGAGCATTCATTTTCTATGCATGCAGGCTTTGTATTTCTGTCCCTTTCTACACAAAAATGCTGGCTGATTATCATTCCTTCTAATGTCTTTCCCTGGTGTAGATCAAAGAGGAATGTAGATTTCCACATGTGATTTTACACAAAGTTTCCTCCACTGCAGTTTGAGTGACACGTTTCTCTATAGGGGAATTGCTTGTGACATAGGAACGTGAGGTCTGAGGGTCTTCTGGGCTGTTGCCTTGCCTGGAGCTGGCAGCTGCAGCAAGGCACAGGGGGGAATTAGGAAAGATGAACACTGTGTGAGTGCTCTGGTCAGAAATCTGGCTGCTTGTGTGAGCTGGTGCAGCAAGGGCTCCCTCCTTCCCTCAGCCCCTGGTAGTTTCGCTGTTGCCTAGGGGGTTCCTCGCTACCCCCTCTCAGCACTGACAGTCCCAACTCGTGCTCATCCACTGCTGTCGCAGCCTACTTATCCCTGCTTCCCTTGTCCTGACGTCAGAGGAGTCAGCTGCTGTTCAAACCTGTCACCCTCGTTCCAGACTTGGTAATTATCCCACCATAATGAGAGGCACTTACTTCTCATTTCCTTCTCTGGTCTTTGGGGAAGGACGTTATCTCCCAGACACACTTTTCTAAAGGTTAAGGTCTTTCCCTTCAGCTAAGTGGAATATTGTTCTTTTAATCATACCTTTCTGCCTGATGTTTGTCGTCTTAACTAATGTGTGTCTCCCTGAGCTGGATTCATCCCATACTCATTCCTCCCAGGATTTCTGTCAAAGCATTAATTTGCCGTGAAATTTCTTTCATTCAGTTTAATTTCAGGACTGCTGCTCAAGCTTTTTCATTTGAGATCAGATCTCAAGACCTACATTTCACGCTCTATATCTGTGAGCATGCCAAAAGCCAACCACATTCCCTTTTAACAGCTGGGTTCAAAACTGATTTCAGGAGACCAGGCTGAGAGACCTGAGGATCCCCAAATTATGCTGCCCTGGGCAGGCCTCTGGCTGGCGCTCAGACCAAAATCTAAATTCTTTCTGAAAGTAGATGTTGTGTGTGAAGCACAGCGCTGGTGTGTGCTGGTGTTGGTGTCGTATTGCTGGGTTAGCTTCATGCATTAAGGAGGGAATGTAACAATAAAGCAGGTAGTCAAGAGAAGTGGCTGTCTGAAGTGTAACACTTGCTTTGTAACTTTGAGGCTAGAAATCCAGCCTGTGAGGGTTTGCTGACAAAACTGGGTGATACAGTATCTTATGAGTGCTGTTGCACTTAGCTGTGTTTTTGACCTGTGAATCAGAGATGGACGAGTCAAGTGCCATCACAGGGCTGGCACAAAAGTGGCTTGTTCTGATTTTGTGTCAGCTGTGCAGTCTGGAGCCACTGCCTGGATTTCAGCACTGGCTTTAGGCTCTAGTTTGGTGAATTTTCTGAAGCTTCTGTTTGGCTCTGAGGACTGTGTTTTCACTGGTGTATCCCTGGTGACCCCCTGATGTCTGAGCTGCTCACTGTGACCTACCTACCTGACTTGCTCTGCTCTCCCCACCCTCTCCATCTTCTTCCTGCTGGCCTTTGGTATTTTGTTTGTTCTTTGCAAACCATAACACTTCAATTAAAATGCAGATGTGTCAGCGAGGAAGGCACCAAGAAAGTGTTTTCTGGCACTGTGGGCCCCACCTCTCTCCCCAACTTTACTACAAAAAATGATAATTATTCTGAGAGTAGATCCTGTTTGGCTGATGTCTTGCAACTGAAAGCCATGAAAAACATTACTCTGTGTAAGTTCCCTTTATGTACTGATGAGAACAATCACACACACCACAAGCGGCAGAGGAAGAATATTTTCACTGAAAATCAATCGATGCTGCAGCACTTGTAGATAAGCCTAATGTTATGCAAACATTTTCCTGCTCCTTGTTTAAAGGAAAACATGCTGCACCCACATGACCAACTGCCTCATGTGTCTCTTGTGATCTGACTATTTTCTGCTATATTTGACTTATGCTAATGAGGACGATAATGCGCTGTGCCTCCTTCAGCTTGTTACAGCTTTTGCTAGCAGCCTTGTTTTCCCAGGCAGCCTTGGCTTCAGTTCTGATAGCTGTGGAGGAGAAGGAGTTAATGCAGCCCTGCTTATTTTAGCAAGTGAATGAATCAGTGGTTTTGAGAAAACAGTTCAACACATTAACCCTTTGTTTCCAGAGCAACACAAAAAAATCACTGTAGAGTGAACAGATGGCTCAGCATATTTTTAGCCTTGCTCTCTGTTCCCATGGTATTCCAGACCCTGTGGGATTCCCCATAGACTGTTGTAAGATTGGTGGGCCCAGCCAAACGTCTTGCTTTGCAACACAGCATCAGAGGGAAGGAGGGAAATGGAATCCTGTTTAAATCAGCTCTGTTTAAGTAACTAAATGAAAGGTTCTCAGTTCTCACATATCATAGATGGTGGGGGAGACTGTAGAGAGAAGTTGGTCTTATGATTCTGGTGCTTGCTCATTGTCAGCTGCTGTGTTGCATTAGGAGGGACAAAATAAATGTGAATTACTCTTCTAGGGGTGTTGTGTGTATAAACAATTGATACATCCAAAGGTGTAGGTTGGCAGAGGAAAAACTCACCAGTTTTTTGGTGGTTTCTGGCTTGAAGACAGAACAGGGGAAGGTAGTTTCTGTAGCTGTGAACTGTCTCTTTGAGATGTGTATTCTGAGGAAGTTCTGCAAACTCCCTAATTCCAGGCAATGATCCTTTCTCAAGTGAGGTCAGATTCAGAGCTATTCACATCCACTCTGTTTCGAAGTTTATTGGTGATTCTTTGTGGTTGTATAACGTTTTGTTGTGTAAGTAGAGAGGTTAACCGATAAGGTATATGGTGTGAGAGAAGGGCTTCCTTAAGTGTAATGACTTTTGGATCTCAGCTATGGTTAGACATTCTAACTGTAAGGATGATAACTAGAAAATCGGGCTATGTAATATGGCAAGAATTGTATTTGTTGTTATTCAAAAGTAGGTTTGTGTCATCATGTATCAAAGACTGCAAGTGATTTCTCAATATGGAACAGAAATCATAGCATCAATTTTCCTAACGCTGCCTGTATTTCTGTTATGCACAAATATTCATTGAGGTTCATGGAGTATTATGTTTTCTAAATAGCTCATTTGCATATTAGAATGTTTTGAACAAATCCATCCCTAATGTGTTCTCTCAGGAGTACTGCGTGGCTTAGTCTTTTACCATCAGAAGATAATAAAAGCTGTTAACATAACAAAATGCTGAAAACAAGATGATGACAAGGGTCTGCCCAGTGGGGCAGATTTCATTGCAACAGAGCACAGTTTAGAAATACCTCTGTATTGTGTCAGATCATCAACGTGCCTGGTGTTCCATGTCCAGTCGAGCAGATGTATTCAGAGATAACAGACACCAGCCTGTAGCATTGAGAAATTGAAAGTTATACTATAGTGGGCGAGTGAGACAGGGTAAAAAACCCAGCAAGCTACAGCATGAACCAGCTCCATGCAGGTTTCACTGCTGTCCACGGTGTCACTGCCTTTATGGTGCACTCTGAGTGTGGTGTCGGTATTGCCATTTTACACCATTTTACAGAAGGCGAAGTCAAGGCAGATGAAATAATTTGTGGGTAACATCATGCTACTGGAAGACTTGCCGCTCTGTCCCCTGTGCCACAGCCCCACTGCCACTGGGTATCATGCCTTTCCCCAGCAGCATGGATCTCCCAGTCTAGATAAACCCTCCTGCCCTGGGGGTCCCTGATGTGGACCCTAAAGCTCCTGCCCTCCTCTCTCCAGAAGATGAGATGAGGCAGTTCCTGCCCTCCTCTGCTTCTTGTCCCTCTGTCCTGTGCTCCTCAGCCCGGCTCAGCAGATTGGAGCTCTGTGTCCCTGCCTTCGGGAAGGGCAGCAGCTGCCCTGCCATGTGTGCTGCAGATCTGCAGTGCTCCACCATTCCCGCTTCAGCAGTTCCTCTGCATGCACCACCTGTCGCCCACCTGAGCCCAGGTGATGCTTGCACAGAGCATTAATAACGCATCAACACGAGAAGCTTCCTTTTTCCTCTGAATGCACTCAGCCACCTGCAATGCCTCTGGAGCCACCTCTTTCTTTCTGTGCCTTTATGATTCACTGATACATTTCATACACTCCACATGGTGGATGTTTTCTCCATCTGGATAACTGGTGGATATTTTTCTCCCCTTGGACCAAGGCCCCATGGACTCAGGTCATATTTGGAAGAAGATGCAATACCGTGTGTTGATGCTAAACCCAGGGAAGACAAGTGAATGGACTCCCTTGAATTCAATTAGACTTTTTGCATTGCAGCCATTAGTAAATGATGGATTTGACAGATTTAGGAATTTGCTCAATGTTGAGGCCAAGGCTACTCAACAAATTTACTTATGTCATTTAGGACACAATCCCAAGGTCTGCCTTCTAGCTGCTAAATTGAGTGTGCACAGTTAAAGCAGAAACTGAAACAATCCTTTGTGTTTACAGAGAGCTCACAGAGAAGGCAACTTTCAGGCTTGAAGCCTGCAGATAAAGGGGCAATGAGTGATGCTTGAAATCAAAATTCAAAGCAAATTCAAAGCCATTGTTTCCAGCAATGGTGTATGTCCCTGCATGCTTTGGGATCAGACAGCAGCTGATGGAAATTCATGATGCTGTTTGCAGTGGTATGAATTATTTACGATGCAGTCTGCCAGGACTGAATGGGTTGGACTCATGACTCCAAAATGCTGGCCTTCCACTCCTTACATGTGTGACTGGGAACATGGTCCTGTGTGTGCTGTAGGGTCACGGTCAGGTTCAGGGAGAGCATCGGGTCATCTCATGTGACATCCTGAAATGGTGGCAGTTCAGATTTTAACCCACTTGTTCTAGGCTAGGTAAATCTTTCAGGTGTGTCTCACCTTCTCAAAAGGCCTCAGATGAGGGACTCCAGTTGTGTTTTATAGTTCCAGACCCTTCCTGGTTTGTAGTTCTGGTGGGTAAACAATCATGCTGATAAAACAATTGTGCTTTGCTTTTAATTGGAGTCTGTTCAGTTTTATTTTGCAGATAATGGTTCTTTATGTCTTTCCTCTGCTACAGTCCTTTAGAACCTGCAGTTCCCTGCTTGCAGAAGTCTTTATACCTAGTAACAAATCATCACTTGATCTCCCTTTTGCCAAATTAAACAGAAAAAACCTCTCTTTTTTTGGTTGCAAAAGATTTTTTTAATTGTATGTCAGTTCTCTGCAACCTGTCTGCATTTTCAGCATCTCATATGTCAGTGGGTACTACAACTGCATGAGTGTTAGTTTCTCCAGTGCAATGTAAAATAATTTCCCTTATCTTTTGTTGCTTCCCTGAAATGCCACAATATCACAGAGAAATCTCATTTCTTTCCCCTCCACCTATAAATCCCAGCTCACCGAAAGACAGCCCTTCTGACTGAAGAGCTCTAGCATCCAGGACCACATCAATGCTAAGGATGCCTGAACCCAGGGGCTGGTGAAAAGGACAGAGGTGGTGTCATTGCCTGGCCCTGCAGCCAGAGTAGCATTTCCTACTGCTAAGACGTAAACATACACCCCTTCCAAATGTGGGAAAGGCCAGTCTGTTAAAACCAGGGCAAGTGCAGTTCTGCTGCTCCTTGTATAAATCACGTGGGAAGCTCTCTAATTCCACCCTGCAGCATTTACATGTTTAATCTCCTTTTGCTGTTTTTTTGAGGTTTCTCACAAATGCTCCTGCCTCAGGAGATCCTGCCGAAATGTTGCTGCCGCAGCACAGCCTGACCTTTTCCTGACAAGTGCTCGGGTTGCCTTTGTCACAGCTCCCAGGTGTTCCCTGCTCACACTTCAGGGTGAGACGTGCTCACAGACTCCTGCAAAATGAAGGGAAACTGCTGAGACAAGTTGTTTATTTCAAATGGCATCTTCTGGCAGTGATTTGGATCCTGCTGTAAGATTTCAGTGGGTAGAGCTGGTGTGAGGTCCCTCTGAACTAAATTACTTCTAAATCTTACAAATGTTTTTTGTGTTAAGAAAATCTCTTATTTTTTGAAGAAAATTAAGTGAGGTCAATAGAGGTCTGAGTTTCTTCTTGCCTTCAAATGGAAGCAGGATTCAGTTCCAGTCAGAAAATCTTTGCTGGAAAAAATACTGATGCTGTTTTGCAGCTTCAGTACAAGAGCTGGCTAGGGGTCCAGAGAGGGTTCCTTGGCTATTCAGTGCAGGTGCCCCTATATTGAACTCACTTGCAAGAAAAGATCTGTTTCAATGAATCTCTTCTGAGGTCTGTCAATGATTTGTCCTCTTTTCTCTCCTTCCTCCACTCCTTCTGCTACAAACATCCTTTCCATTCTGCTCTTTCAAGTGATCCCAGCCTCCTCTTACATGTCAGAAAGCAGCATGGGGCAAACACGCCTTTTCAGGGCAGTCAGGATGGCTGGGAAACCCAAGGGACAGGAGGCAAATACTTTGGCTGAAGTGAGCAGTTATTACAGTGGAGAAATATGTTTGCATTGAAAGGGTAATCACCCATTCATCCAGGCAAGTTAAACAATAGGGACAGAGGTTTGGTTTTCTCCAATTGTTGCCCAAAGAAACATGATTTATTTCTTCTCTCTGAGATTTATGTCTTCTCTCTGACTATTGGACGCCTGCTGAAGGGTTCATTAGAGACACCCTTGCAGCTGCTGAAAGAACCAGCTGGATTATTGAGCCTGCAACTCATTTTTTCTGCCCTTGTTCACTTCCTACAGTGAAGAACTAGTTTGCAATCCTTGTTTGTGCTGCCTATCCCACATGGTGGGGCACTGCTCTATGCAGAGAAGAGCGTCTGTCCTCAGCCCAACACACTGTCTCTACTCATTGTGATGGCTTCTGATGTCAAACTCTGGAGCACACAGTGCTCCCTGGGCTGCCTGCAGGTATCGCAACAATCACACACTCATTTCACACTGAATTTTGGCAGCAGTTGGTTTTGCAGTCCTGTGTCCCTTGCCAGGGGATCAGCAGAGCCCAGCAGAACCCAGAGATGTGGGGCCCAGGAGTCTGAGCGTCCCCAGGACTGGCACATCCTGCGTGTCCCACGGATGCAGTACTGGGCTGTACCACCCATTCCATTATCGAGGATGGAGCTGCTGCTCCCTCATTCCCTGGCAGAGGCTGTGGAGTCCCCCAATCCCAGGGGGTTGTTGACTACAAAAAAGGCAGTGTCACCCAGCCTGCAAGGTACGCTGGCAAATCCATAAGTTTCTCAAGGCAATGAATTAATAAAATAACTTTTGATTCATTTTGGGGAGCCAACCCTTTCTGAGAAGGAGGAGGAGAGGACATCATTTCTGTACAAAGTGAAGCAGAAGGGTGATTTTCACCGTGGGCACACCAGAGAAGATTTAGGGGTAGCTGTAGTTTATTTGGCCACAGATTGAAATTTAACTTAATTTTAAGTAATGCCTTCAGTCTGGAATTAACTAGGAAGAGCTTCTTGCCTTATTTCGGAAAGCTCCTGGTAAAAATGAATGATCAAGTGCACTGCAGACTCTTGAAAACTGTGTGCAAATATGCAGGGATTTATAGACAAATATGTGTGTATATTAACGCACAAACCCTATGCAAGTATCTATGTAAACATGGGCCCCGTTGATCAAAATCCTTTTATCCCCTGACCTGTGCTGGGAGCTGTGTTGATTACCCCTGGCTGAAGATGTGAGCACTGCTGGCATTAATTCCATCAGGCTGTTCTGTAAATTCTTCATCATCTCCTGCACTGATGTCAGTTATTTGCATTGTAAAATCTAATTGAAAACCTGCAAATTAGATTTACGGGAAACTAGATACTGAAGCACTTTGCTCAGGTGATAATTTCATTTACTGTTAAGGCATTGCTTAGACCTAAATGTGAACATATCCTCTGTTCCTTCATAATACACGCTCCCAGGCACATAACATCTCATTTAATTTGATTTTTAAAGTGTAATTTTATATGTCTGACCAACTGGTAGGCTAAAATCATTGGATCAACTTCGAGAAATAAATTTAATAAAAGTGCCAGATTCACTGGGAACACCCAGTGACACTACTGTGTTATAGCACAATATTAAGTAGACTAGAGGCTTCCCAGCTGGCTGCAGGAATCTGTACATTAAAACCTACAACACAGTTGTTATTTGTGAAGGTGACAGGGATAACACCTACCCACATTTTCCGTGTCAAGTGTGTCTCTACTTAATTGGTTTCAGTTGGGATTTTCAGATGGTCTGGTGCACATTAACCACACACCATGGTTTCTGGTGAAGTGGCTTTTTTTTTGAAACACAGATGTGTGCTCTGCTGCTCTAAATTAGTGGCATTACAGTAATTCCTTGTGATGCCAGGGTAGGAATTTGATCACACCATAGTTGACATCTGGGCTCTGCTGCCCACCTGGCAGGACTGGAGCTGTTGAAGCCTTCCGCAATATGAAAGTTTTAAGAAGTTGTCTAACTTGTCATGGGCTCTGAACTCATCATATAGCTACTTACTTGCCCTGCCTACATAAGCTGATTTTTTAATTTTCCCTAAGAAAAGGAGAGGGGAAAGGATTCAATTTAAGGATCAAATTGTGCCTTTCTCATTCAACACAGTATTTTGCATATGAGTAAAAATTTTGTCATTTTCTCATCCAGATTTGCTTGCTCTAAATGAGCCCTTTGGCTTATCATGGCATTTATTGATACAGAGGGAATTTATAGGCACTGAGAAGTGCCTGAAGGGAGAAGTGTCATGTGCACACATTAGTGCATTATCTGCAGGGCTTTGGGAAACTGCTGGGGTTTTGCTAGCATGTGGGAAAAAAACACACCAGAAAATTGAGAAACTGGGTCATCTGGATTCATTTGCTGCGTCTTTCCAGCTGGGCTTTTGTTGCTGCTCAGACTGACATATCTGAGCTCACACAGATTGCGGTGCAGCAGGATCCTACGGCATCCTCCATGCCTGCTGTCCCTGCTCGCAGCTTGTTCATACTCCTGGGTGTCTGGAGGCCCCAGGCCTAGGGCAGGGTTGTGTGGAGCTAGCTGTGAGCTCTTAGGAACAGCAAGAGGCTGCCTCTGCCTCAGTGAGGGTCTCTGCAAGGTGCTACAGGCAAAGGCACAGGCACACAAGGGGATGCATGCAAGCTCCAGCAGCCTGGTTGTCACAGAAAGACCAGCCAGCTGTGTGTCCAGGTGTGCACTCACCTTCCTGGACTGTTCTGCCTCTCACATTATTCTTCTTCAGCTACTTGTTCCTCCATATTTTTTTTTTCCTAGACAGCACAACAGCCTCTCCAGTCTAGGCTGTTTCTCTTCCTCTGTCCCAAAACCCTCCTGAAAAATCTACCAGACCATTTCTGGGGCAAGTGCTAATTTGGTGGCTGTGTTTAGATTCAGTATAATCTCATTCTTTTGGTGAGTAGTGATCAGAAAGGCTACACTGTGAAGGTGAGATTATAAGGAGTAAGTACATTGCTTGTTTGCACAGTGTACTGGACACAACCATTCTCTGTCTCATTACATGAATGTATTTTTGTACTGTTAATTTTCCTATACAAAAATTATATTCTCCATGTCAGGAAAGCTTGTTTTCATTCCAAGTGCCCAATGAGTTTTCTGTCCTATAATTTGGATTCTTCAGGGAATGAGACTGCTATGAGCTGTGCACATCTTTGTCTTGTCATTTCTCCTTCCCTGAGAACTTGTGATAAGGGAGGTGGAGAATCACTAAGGTTTTAAGTTCCTCTGAGCTGAACGCATGGCACGAGCTCCCAGAGAAGGAGATTCTGTTAGTACCCTGCTTTGTGATGAGAGGATAAGTCACAGATTCACCCCTTATTAAGCCCTTGAGATCCCCATAGGACAGGATTGATATGTCCCAGCTGAAGAAGTTTTGGTCAGAGCACATGCCTTACTCAGCACTAATGTCATATAAGATATGATTTCTCCTTGCAGAACCATTTATTGGCTGGTTCAAGTGAAGAGTGTGGGTATTCTTCAACTTGTAGTCTTCTGTAGAAGATATAGACTGTGTCAGAGCAACAGATGATACACCAAGCTCAACACATATTTTATCATCTCTTCTTTTAGGTGGAAAAACTGGCAAAGTACTTGGACCCGAATGATTTGGGGAGAATCAATTTTAAGGACTTCTGTCATGGAGTTTTTGCTATCAAAGGTATGTGCATATTTCTTAAAAATAATCCCGTTCAGTTCCACTAATGTTTCTCTGGTTGCAGAAAATGTAATGATCAAAGACATTCTCTCTTTTAACTGTGGTTATTTGTAGTGACAGTAGAGCAGCTCTGGGAACAGAGCCAGCATATTTTTCCTTTTTGTGCATCTCATGTATTAATGGTGAGCAATGCTAGAGTTCTTGCATCCACAGGTGCTTGGGCATTGGTTTACTGCTAATTTTTGTCACAATAAATGTGTTGTGGTTTAAAGACAAATACAGCAGAAGAAAGAGTAGCTTTGTGGTTAACAGGCCCAGGGCCCAGGTTTAATACTTCCAGATTCTGATCTTGTTCTGCTGCTGATTTACCTCAAGGAGTTAGGGAGCCCTTGGGCTTTCAGTTCTGTACTAGGAAATTTAAGACTATTATACTCCTCTTGAGGTATCTGCAAGATACAATTAAAAACTATCTATATATATATATATATTTCAGTGTACTTGGGGTCACGTATTGGAATGAAATGAGTTAATTACAGGTTGGCCATGCAAACCCTAAAGACTGAGACCAAGTGGATCCAACCACCTCCTTTCCAAGGAAACAGTCCTTGACAGAAGACACAGACACTGTTATGCTTTAGAGCTTAGCCTAAAGGCAACAAAAAAACAGTGAGGAGGGACTTCAGCTGATTTGCTGCTGATTGCTTTTCTAACTTCCCATAGTGAAATAATCCATCCTACCCTTTTCTGGACACGTGGTAAAGTGTCCTCTGTAAAGTGTTGGAGTTATGTCACAGCCCAGAGGCTTCACTTCAGGGACAGGGTGAATGTCACAGTGATCGTGGTATGGTTCCAAGAGAAGCCTCTGGAGAGTCTGCTATGATGAAATTATTATGAAGTCATAATGATGCAAAAACGTAAAACTACAGCACTCTTAATTAGAGTTTATGGCAGCCAAAGACAGTATATAATTAGGTAAAATTACGGTGAGAAGCTGCTCTCATAATGTTCTTGGAGACACCGTCCAAGGTGACAATGATGTGTTTGAAGAGAAGGCAAGAGAAAGCCCAGAAGAAAAATTATTACCTTCGTGCACAGACCCTAAAGTCTCTGCTGGAGGTTTTCCTTGAGCAGAAAATGCTGTAGCAAACCAAGTTCTAGTTTAAGTAAGACACAAGCTCTGTAAATCATCTGCTGTCTTCTGTAATTCACAGTCTAAAGATGTGCACAAGTGCACAAAATATGATGAGGAAGAGATTGAAATGACCCAGAACATCTCTTCTGTGGTAACTGTGCCCTTATCATGTACCCTCAGTGATGCAGTGGGCAGCTGCATCTCCCCCCTCCTACTGTGGGGACAGCGTGACAATATTGACTTATCAGAGTCATGAGGCCCTGGGGGTTTTCATCCTTGCTCACCTTGTGGGAACTGATTCTTGTGTTCATACCCTAAGGTTTAATCCTGCAAAGATGTGACCAGATCAAACTGTCTGGAGTACCTTGCACTCCAAGTTCATGAATAGCTTAAAGCCCAGGTGTGGAGCTGTAGGGTCCAAATCATTTGTGTGGTGGTTATTAGCATGTGTCTGGTTGTTAGGATGTATCTGTGAACAGATGCAGAGAAATCACCCAGTTCTGCAGCATCACCTAGAGCTCCCTTAGCACATCATTAGCATTTCAACACTTACACAGAGTCAGCGCTGAGTGTTTATCATCACAGCAGCAGCTGTATCTATTTCTGATAAGACACCATGCTGCATGTTTTCACAGCATCTCTTTAAAAAAGCTGCTTCTACTCCTCACCTCACAGCATGGAAATTTTATTCATCTTTGGCTATCTGCCATATTTCCCTTAAAAATTAAATTGGTATTGTTAAAGTTCAGAAAGGGCATGCCTGCCTTTCAGAATGGAAAGCCTCCACCATGTTGTTTTAGTGCAGCCACATCCCAAGGGGAGTAGCAGGCTTATTATCGAACAAAAGCAATTTGTCTTGGCAGCAACAGATTATAACTATGATTCTTTGACATCTCAGCCTATTACAATTGCTTGGGGCAGTCAGATTAATGGAACAAAATGAGATGCTACTATAAATCCAGTGGGGTTTTCAATAATAGAGTATGAAGTTGTGTTATTCTTAGCACTGGAAGCCAAATATTTAAATTCAGGCTTTACAATCCTAATGCCTTACTGTATTTCTTATTTATGAGGCTTCAAATTAATTTGTCATATAGATGCTTGCAGTTATAGTATGGTGAAGAAATTGTTTGCTGCACATTGTCAAGGTTTTTTGGTGGTTCAGTGCCTCGAATTTATTTAAATCCTGAGGTTTGAGGTATCTAAGAACAATAGATTCAAATCAGAGTTCACATCTGAAGATGTTGGTTTGAGCATCTCATATCCAGGGTTGGATCTCAGTAAAAAGCTAAATGTTGGAACTTGAAAAAATCCCAAACGTTGGAGTGTACCATGCTCCGTAAATGGTTGGTAGAGAAACTCCTACCCCTGGATCTAAAATCTGCAGCTTGGCCTCTCTCCTCCATAAACCATTGTTTACTCTTGCATGGTACAAATGAGAAGTGTTGTGTTCCTCTACAAATGGGCATCAAGCCTTGTCTCCTCCTCAGTGCTTCAGAGCTGGATAAACCTCATGACATATGGGTCATGTACCTCTGCAGCAGCTGCTGGGACTGTCAGGTGGAAAACAGTTAATTTTCTTCGGCTGCTGAGTAGCAGGAGCTGTGGGTGAGGATGTGCTGAGCAATCTCACTGACAGTAGGACCTTGGGAAGTGGTGGAGAGGACTTGTTAAAGGGGAGGTAAATATTCTAGAGGGCGGAAGTGTGTTGGAGGAGCTCATTCCCACTGTGTCTCTGGGGTGGAATACTGGACAGGCATGGTGCTTGCTATTTATGGAAAGCTTTGCTTCTTTTGCTGGTCTTTTGTGGATTTAAGGACTTTGCCTCAGCATCTGTGCCGAGTCCCTGCTGTCTAGGCTTCTTTCCCCATGCAATTAGGCTCTGCCAGAGCCAAGGATAGGCTTGCCATCTAATTTAAAGCTTTGCAGCAATTTCATTGGAATGCCAGAGTATGAAGGTTTTACTTCTGCTGAAGCTGCCCTCTCTATCTGCTGACTGCAGGGCTTTAATAACTGTGTCTGCCTATAGAGCAATTGCCATGAAATAACACGTATAGCCTCTTACCTAACTGCTGTGTGGCACTGCTCAGAGACACCGAGAGCAGCCAGAACAGCACTCCAAGGCTGAATTCCCATTAATTTCAGCAGGGTCAGCATGGGAACCATTATCGTTTGCTCAGCAGAGCCAATGGCTGTTTTTGCTGTTCTGAATTTATATTGTACTGATCCAGTAAATATTTTCTGCCACTCGTAATACTTAAAGGCTTGAGTGGAGCTGTTAATTCCCTGTGCTCTGCAGGCCGGTGGGTTCCACAGTCAGATGTGTTTGCAGGACCAGGCTCTAACTGAGTCTGACCCGATCCTTGTATTTTAAGATTTCTATTCTTTCCAATAGTCTCTTTGCTTTGATATTCTGCTTAAAAGTACCCAAACCCTGACAAATAAAGGGGGAGCTCCCCCTACTGCCCTTGGTGTTGAGGCTCACAGAGATGAGAGGGTACTGTATGAGCATAGATTAATACAGAATTAAAATACAAAGGCAGATGTATTCTGACTTTATAGCTTATTTTAACCATGAAAACAGTGTTGCCTGCTGTGTAGTGTTTGGAGGGTCATGGCTTTTATAATGGGAGAGACTGAGCCATGTCAGACAGAGCATGTCTGCATTTATGAATCTGTGTGCTTTAGCAGAATCACTGTTTTTCAGATGAAATCATACAGCCTGTTGTTCTCCTGGCACAAGAGTCTTTCCCTCATCTTGTAAAAGTTTTAAGGACATTTTAGTAATGCTCTGTTATGGAATTTGAAAATGGAGAGATGTAGGAGCTCTTTCATATTCATATTCATTAACAGTGTGGAAGAAGCACAGCTGTGAATTTATACACTTCCCCACCTGCAGCAATAGCAACCTTTGAATCTTCAAAATAGTAACACAGACCATTATGTGCCTTCAAAAATCCATCTCTGTGGTTCCCTAGATCCTGAGGCATCTAATTACTGCAGCTGGCTGGAAAGTTTCTAGAAGCAGGCTTTATATAAGCAGCTAAAAGTTAAGACGTAGATATGTTTCTCTGTGAGTTCCTAGTACTTTTTAATGAAAATTCCAAGAATACAGATTTGCCCAAAGTTTCAAAGAAATGTCCCAAAAGGGATGTTGGCTGTTCTGGTTGCTCAGACTGTGACAGGTTATTTGGACTGTGAAAGAATATGAAAATAATACAGTATGAAATTTGATGGTGTTTTTTCAAAACAAAGTCTTCTAAAGCAGAGACTTTCTGGCCTTGTTTCACTGAAGATTTTTTTTTTTTAATATGCTTTCATAGTTTCATTCAGATGCTCCAAGCAAACATATTTCTCACAAAACCAGTGCCAAGTTTTGGCTATCTTCAACTAACTTTAAAATCTAATTTGCAGTCCCATAGCTGAGAAAAGTGTTGTACCAGCTTTGCCCAGAAGATCCATCATGGAATAAGAGATGGGTATGTTGCAGCCATGTAAGAGGGAATTTATTTGCCTCTCATATCTAGGACCAGGACAGCTGCACCAGCATGGGAATTTCAGTAAAGCACATCAGAAAACCCCAAAGTCTACATGAACCCATTTAGGCTTATAGCTATAGATCTCAAACTTCAATGAGGCCGTACCTGGAGATGTTCTGATGGATCTATCCGTTCTGGTAAGAATAACTTACTGCCAGGAGTGGTGCGTGGGATGGCTCCAGGGACGAGGACTGTCAGTAAATGTGAAGAGCTGAGCTCTCCTGTATTAAATTACCCTATAGCCGCTCAATGAACTGAAGTTGGTTACTCCTACAACTACTTGAGACTTTTCTAAGACTTAACTAAATTTCATTAAATACATCTGAAACCACAAACGAGTCTAATACACCACTAAAGATCCAAGGGTAGATAAAGCAAGAAGCTATTGCTGTTAGGAAATATGCCAGAAACCAGCTACATTCAATTAAGTAACCAGATTTGATTTCCTATAGTATTAAAATTGCTTAATTGTCTGTGAAAATTGCCTGATGTCTTACGGGTTAAATCTCTTTCTTGGAGCATTTGTAGGAAGCAGCTTTGCTAAAATTGAGTTTATTTGTGGCCAGAATGTCTGTTTGCAAATTGAATGTTTGTTAGGGTGTGAAAACCGTTTTTTTAATTAAACTGATTGTAAATTTGTAAAATTATCTCGTAAGGGATATCTAGCAACCTGAGTGAACTGAAAAAATTAAAGGTTCATGTCTTCCCCTTCAGTGACTTGTAAATGACTTTTACCATCTTTGCTTAGGGCTAAAGATGACCCTGTTCTGGCCAAACGAGTTGTGTTTGCTTTTGCATTTGTAGTATTAGGAGAAATAGTTTTAAACTCAGATAATTTTGACAGACCAGACTAGAGAGTGACTCAGTGCTTTGTTAAACTAGAACTCATACACATCCATGTTTCAAAGAGTCTCCTGAGTGGACAGAGAAGCTGCTTCTGTGGTGGCTCATGAGATGTCTTTAGCCAGGGAAGAAAATTCCGCAGCTTCTGGCCACTCTCATTTTGTGATCGGATTGTTTAGTCCTTTCTCCAGACACAAAAATGCTGCCAATCTGCGTCACAGTGATTTACATCGAGCACAGCCCTTTCACAGGGTGTTTCTCCATAACGGACACCCTTCAGTGGAGCTGCAGCAGTGGGTGCACAAGGACCTGGAGCTGTCCCTGGGTTACTCTTTGCCTCTCTCTTCTGCCTCACTGTGATTGCAGTGCAGCTAAGTCTTCTTGCCAAGTGCTGCCCAGAAACATAGATTAAATTTTCCCAACCACAGCAAAGGAAAGAGAACATCGAGCACATTAATATCTTATGATACAGGTAGACATCCAAATGAAATATCTCTAATCAGCCATGTAAGTGGCTTTCAGTTCTACCTTTTCCACGAAAATGAATTTATAGCAATAATAGGACATCTCTAGTGCAAGAGGTCCTTAAAGTAGCCAGGAATTATTCATTTGCTTCATTGCAATGGGTTATTTTTGGACAGATTCTAGCCTTGGGTGCATACTGCTGCAGTTTGAAATACCCACCACGGCAGTTCCACAGACCTCAGCACACAGGGTTCTGCTCAGGAATGGTTCTGCTAGCAAAGAGCAAATCTTTGTCCAGTACCTTCCTATTTCCATATTGAGATTTGCCAGAGTAAACCTTGATTTGTTGTTGTTTTCTGTCTAGACTGTGACACACTAATTTAGCTCACTGGCACTTCCCAGGCTGCAAGCCAGAATGTTTTCTGGTAATAACACACGTACACAGCATTTGAGACACTCCACTGTTCCCTCTTTATGTTACACCATTGTGTAACCCTCCTGGAGTACCTGAAAAATTCAAATTATATTTAGATGAGGAGAGCAAAAGGTGGGATTGTATTGGCACTGTTGCAGAAAAACACTGAATAAGAAAGCGGATGCATCACCTGACTGTGCATCACCTTCCTGGTGATAAGGAGTGGTTCTAGGAAAAGACCAGAATCAGTCCTCCAGAGTGAAGAGATTCCGATTCATGTCCTCACAGGGAAGAGGAGAACAGAGAACTTATTCTTAAAACTGAGTTCTTAACAGAAATAAAACCAGTGGCACAACCTTGAGATTCTTGAAGCCAGTGGCCATTTTTCCATCGATTTGCTGGATGTTGGAACATGTTCAGATGTCTGCAAGGTAGCGATGATGTGGTTTAGTAATCTCAGAAGAAAACAGGCTCTCAGCATTTCCTTCTCTTCTTCCCTTTTTTATGGAGTATAATAACATGCAGATCTTCCCTGGAGGATGAAGAGAGCCAGGCTGTGATGCCAGCTGGGATGCAAGCAGTGCACAGGGGATACTGCCTGCTGTGCACACAGACATCTCCCCACTAAAAGTCACTTTTGCAGAAGAAGACTGGCTCAGATGAACTTACACCCTGAATCTGCCAGCACTGATGGAAACCTGGCCTGTAACTACAATAAAAGCAAGATTTGGCTTTGTCTGCCATTTTAAGATATGCAGCTTTGTAAACAAATTGGATTAAATGCCTGCTGATGTTCTGGAAGTGGGTCAAGGGCTTGGTCAGCGTCTGGATCAGGCCATAAAAGCCTGGGTCAGGTGGCTCTCGTGAAGAAGTGGTGAGGGCTGCACCAAGTCAGTTGGATGTAAAGGAGGCAATGCTTTTCTCCACAGTGTTTTTACTGAAAAAATGAGAGGCCAAGAGCTATCATGAAGTGATTCTCCCTAATGGACAAGGGAAATTAAAGAATGTGATAAGGAGTAATCTTAGATAAGAAAGGAACAGCAAAGAGGGGACACAGAAGACTCTCCATTTCAGACCCTGGAGATCTGGGACCTGTTTATGACTCTAGCTCTAACAGATCAGTCTGGCTGGCCTTTTGAAAGGAGGCAAGGTAGAAACATTTCTCACGCCCTTGTTTTGGGTAGTTAAATCGTTTTTGAAGACCCACAGGTTTTGTGACTTTTCCCCACTAAAAAAAAAAAGAAAATTGGGAGAGGAAGCACTGTTGTTAGCACAACTGCATTAGGAAACTAAAGCTTAAAATGATGGTTGAAAATATTGTTGTTGAGAAATTTTAGAACACTGTAAACATACTCCCTTGCATTACACTAATCTGCATCCATTACTGTGTAACACTTGGTATTTATTTTCCTTTTTTGCTGGAGGTAACTCACTTTAATGAGTGCTCCATCTCATGCAGAGACCTTTTAGCAAAGCAGTTCATACCTGTGATGAGTCTCACAGTGAGTGCTGGCACAAGGCAGTTTGATGAGCAATAAGCTTTGGTTATTAATGTGAAAAGATACAAACAATAAATTGAATTTTCCTCTGTGAGTGGACTAGAGAATAACCTTACGCAAGCACAAAGCACTTTATGCTAAAACCAAGATGAAGAAAAGGATTATGGCTGGGTGGGAAATGTGACAGGCACAGGCAGGGCAGGTTCTGTAGGAAGATGCTCACTCCAGGCAAACAAGTTTAACATCTTTCCTCTGTCAGCCAGTAGATTACGGTTTTGATTGTTAGTCCCAGATAAACTCCTCTTTGGAAAGTGACCCTTCCACACATTCTTGCCCACTAACTTCTCCAGCAAAGTGGGCATTTAACAGCTTCATTTATCCTCTGTTCAGTACCACCTGAGAATCTCACTTGGCTGCAGAAGCTGAGAAAGGAAAAAAGCCTTGCTACCTTTGTCCATGTGACACTTCTGAGATCCTAATGATGTCTTCGTTCAGCAGGTGCTGCCTTGACATGTGCCTGTGTGTGGCAGACAGGGACAACACAGTGATCCCCCCTATTAGGCTTCCTCCTTTTGGTCATTTTTTCTGGTTTTTAAAGTACTTCTTTCCTTTGCAAGGGACTCCTCTCGATAACCACATCATGTCTTCATCCCTACAGATGTTATTCCTTTATGTAAAACCAGCAGAGAAGATCAGCTAATGGTATAAACCTGTTCAGTTCACACTTCCTTCCATCACCCCGTTTCCTCTGGCTCACCTGCTTTGTGAGCAGTATCCATGTGTAATGTCATAGCCAAATATATTGCATTAGTGCTGGGATGGAAGGGAGGAATAACTGCTGGGCAATTGCAGCTTCCAAGTAGGATAGTGCACAACCCATGCTGAGAAGGTGAAACACTCTCTGGGCCCAGGGCTGTGAGCTGAGTATTCTAAAATAACCTGGCCTGACATTACTGCCTTCTGCAGCTCACCCTGCCAAGTGCAGTCACTGGTAATTAACAAGGAACAAGGCATTTGGTGATTTCAGTGTTTCTATATTTGTCTCAGGTTTTCAGATGAGAGAAGGACCAGGGGAAACACAGACATTGATTTTTCCAGCTCTTAATGTGGTTGTTAACAAAAGCAAACACAGAAGCTTAAAATCTCTGGTTGCAGTGCATAGATATTTGCTTGCCAAACACCAAACACTCTGTGGCAGAGCTTTTTTTGAAGGGGGATTTGTGACACTTAGGTATTGCCCCTTAGGTATTGCCTCTTTGTCATTTTGACCAGAGAAAATTAGAAGCAGCTCCACTGACACTAATGTGCAGTTGTCACTAGCTCATGCCAAGCCTGCAAATCCAGTGTTTGACTCCAGATTCTGGGTTTGGTTAGAGGTGGGTTTGTACCCCACAGGATAGTTTACCAAGCCAAACTGAGAAAATTGCATATATCGAGTTCCCAATGTTGAATGTATGCTGGGCAGAACTCTGAAGGCAGAGTTTTGTTATACCTATTTAAATAAATCCCAAAGCCTCCTTCCAAGGTTTTGTGCATGCAGATTGGCTACAATCCAGTGTTTCTTCCTCCATTGTCCCTGTAATGGAAGATAAACTCTTGGCCTGACCATTTCCTCTTGTTTCTCTTTGCCAGGCTGTGAAGAGTTACTAAAAGATGTCTTGTCTCCTGAAAACTCTGAGCCCCAACACTACGAGCCACAATATGTTGATTACTATTACCAGGTAAGAGAAGCACTAATTCTGTCTCATGTTAGTGGGCTGAGGAAGCCTCTGGAAGTGATGTGTAGTTGGATCATTGTAAATGCTGTTGTTTTACTTGGCCTATTGACTCTTCCTTCCTAGATTCATGGCTGTCAGCAAGCTATCCCATACTGTTTTAGCTGCATTTAACACGGGTTAACTGGTGGGAGAGTATTTAGCATTTAGGTAGTGTTCCTGTTACAAGTCTCAGTATTCACCTGTTAAGGGAGATCCCTGTACAAGCTCGCTGGCACCTCACAAGTGGAAAGCACTGATTTGTATCTAATTAAATCAGTCAAACTTTGTAGGTGAACAAGTCCTCAGGGACCTTCTGCAGATAATAAACAGGGACTCAACAGCTGTTGGGAAGCTGAAACAATACACCGTTGGAAACCTTTTATAGTATTTTGGCTAGTGGGTGTAGCATATTTTTAAACCATTAAAGATCCTCATTTGTATCCTTAATTTGCCAGTGTCTGTGCAGTCTAAGAAGCAGAACAGTGCTAAGTTTTCCTTTTAGCATCTTTGTCCCTCCTTCACTTTACTTCGGTTTTAACCACCTCCACCCATGTAAATTCTGAAGATTAAAGGTGCAGTTAGCATTGTACATTCAGAGAAGGATTGTATCTCAGTGATGTTATGAGACTGCAAATGATACTGAATCAACAGGAAAATATTTTACTTTCAGAGGTGGTGAAGTGTGAGGACAACTCTCACGCACTGAGAAAGGATGTGATAAGTGTGCTGGTGAGCTGGTGTAACACCGCTCAGTGCTGTTACACAGAATGGCTTCCACTGTCCATACAAAAAGTACAGAGACATTTCCTGCACCTCAGTGTCCATCACCACTCTGCTTGTTTCTAAACCCCTGGTTTTTGTAAGTGATGACACAGATACCCACCATGCTGTTGCTTGGTTACCTTAATAGATGCCATAAACCAAACTCCTTGGTTTGCAGTAGCTGATAGGGGCTATAAAATGAACAGGCTCTGCACACACTCGATGTTCCCCTATTGCTATGCAGACGTTGCAGGCTGGTTCTGACACTCTTCAAATGCAGGTGACAGTTGGCTCTGTATTCCTCAGGGATTTCACATCTGCTGTCACCCAAAGATGTGCTGGGGAGAGCTCTTGAAGACAAACTGCAAAATTCTGCAAACTGCACCTCTTCTGCCACTCATCCTCCCGGAGAGCCTGAGGGTGGGAATTGCAGTTGCTTAATCCTGGTAGCAGCTGCTGAATTTCCCATTTGAGTGCTGGATTTGTGCCTCTGGGAGAGGGAGGGGGCAGAGGGTGACCCTCCCTGCTCAGAAAGAGCTGATCTGACAGTGCTGTGGTGGAAGCCTTGCTGGTCACTCCTGATGTCCACCAGCCCCCCTGGATGGTCCCTGCAGGGGGTGGCACCACTGCAGTGGGGTCCTGCAGCAGTGTTTGCCCACTTTGATGGAGCCAGTGCAGGATTTGTGCAGCCCGGGAGCAGAACCAGGTCCTTCCCCACCTGCCCAGGTCAGGTGAGCTGTCGTGGTGGGGAGAGGACAGGGAATGGTGTGCACTGTTGTACATCCCATGCTTATCCCACAGCTCCTCTGCACCACTACCCTCCAGAGGGGGTGGCTCCACCTCCTGGTCCTCCAGGTGCAGTTTGGAAACCGTTCGCTAGATGTCAGCTAAAGACTGGGAAAAGGCGTGAACAGCCTCTGTTCCCGCCTTAGGGATCCTCTGCTGTGGCAGGAAGTTGGAGTTTTCGATCTGATGAAGCAGAGGGTCAGGTGGATTTGAGATTATCACCATTCGTGGCGTTTGTTTCTCGTTTCCAAGGAAGCACATACGGAAAACATATGAGCTGTCCTTGCATCTCCCAGACCTTAATGAGTGTGATTTCCTGGTGCCGTAATCAAGTTTATGGGCAGCTCACATTGGCACAAATGGTAGTTGCCTGTCTACTCTGATTTTCAGCCCTTTGCATGTCTGTCTGATTCTCAGGTGCACTCAAAGTCCCAGGCAGCAGAAGGACACAACTGCTGTCATGGTAGAAATAGATACTTTGAAAGGGAATGTATCTTTTTTATTCCACCCAAGGGGCTGTGCTTACACAAAGGCAGGTACTGAGCTGGTTCATTGTTATGCTGTCTCTGCATTCACACGACTTGAAAGGAAGGGGAGATTTACCTTGTCACAAGTTATTTCTCCTGTCCTCTGCTTTCACTTTTCCTTCCCCTCCCAGGAGTCCCCTCTCTGTATTGTAGCTTTCTGAAGCCCAAAGGCAGCAAACTGAAGCGGTGAAGGTAATTCCAGGACGTGCGATGAAGTGGCAGGGCCACTGTGAGGTGCTGAACTGATCCAGCTGTTTGTATATGTTATTCAAATAGGGAAGAAGAAACTGCCAAGCCTCCAGCCTTTAATTACAACCAAATGGGTGCAATTAATTTAAAGGGATATATAAAACCCCCTGATACCAGGAGCTTGGGGCATTTCATTTGATATTTTCTAAATGGTCTGATTTCACTTCTTGTTTTTCTTCAGTGTAAACAAAGAACAAAAGCCGACAAGCTGTCTGACAACTTTGCCAAATAAAAAAGCAGAAAAAAAATCCTATTGTGTATGCAATTCAAAATGTAAGGCTATTCCATGGAAGGTTCCTAATGGCCTATATTGAGAGGCTGTGTGATATCACAGGCAAATGGAGATCTCTGCCTTGGAGCTCAAGGCTGTTAAGGTGTGATATGCAGAACATAAAGAGCATAACTTGGTTACTACGGGATGTCCCACTGACTTCCATCAGCATTGATTCAGGCTGCACAGTGTGTTTTCTCTTTGGACCAGAGACAGCTGGTCCAAAGAAACTTAGGAGGATGGGACTGCAGTTAGGAGATACCAATTCTAGAGCCCTTCAGCTTTGGGAGCTACAAATAGACCTGTTCTATGTGTGAGTTGAGTCTGTTGATTTGCTTAAAGTCCGAATTGTGCTCCATTTGAGGCACTGCTTCAGTCAAGTGCTGTTTATTAGTATAATTTCTGTCTCTCACAGCCTTTAGAGAGATAATAGAAATACTCTGAATTTGCCAGAAGCCAGTTTATCAATCCCAAATTCTTTTCCCAGTGTTTGCTGCTAGGGCCTCAACTCTTGTTTTGCCTTCAGTTTGAAGGGAGACAAAAGTCTCCCTAGTCCAGTTTGCTTTGTGGCAGGCATCTGGTAGCACTTCAGAGCCCTTGGATAGCCTTGTGGAGATGGTAACCAACACAAAGTCCACCGCTGAAGTACGTGTGTGAAAACCCAGAGCCTAATTCAGCCAGCTCAAACAAAGCAGAGTGCCTATGTCTCGCATTTCCAAATGGCTGGCTCCAGGCCTTCCCGGGCACCCAGCCAGCTGGGAGCACTAGCCACAGGACTCGAATTAGGCTGGCTGCATCTGCAGCTCCCTGGCCAAGATTTGCATTGCAGGCCCTGAGAAGCAGTGGTGTGGGTCTAGGTGCTCTTCTGTCTGAGCACCTAAGTTTAGGGAAAAGGGAATCAAAACAGGAGCTCCTTTGTCAACTCTTCACCTGGTATATTTTGGCTGCTCAAATTTGAAGGGAGCCTGAATCTAGATCACTCCAATAGATGACAGAAGAGGGGGTTGAGTGACAGATCTTAGAGCCTCTCACCATCAGCTAGCAGGGCACTTTTGAGTGCTCCCTGTGAAGAGGCAAAGTATTTTTACATGTGAGTTGTTGCCTTTTCATCTGGAATCAATGGCTAAAAGCCATACATGCAAATCCAGTGGAAGAGCATGATGTAGGGTACAATAATGGCAGGGTCCTTGTTTTAATCAAAGCTGTTTGTTTCTTATCAATTGTTGCTGTATTGAATTGCCACGTACCTTTTTTTTCCTGTTCCCATCTGTAAATAAGAGTGAAGCTGTCTCTTACCAAAGGACAGGACAATCACTGCATATCAAAGAATGAGCTGCCTTTTCAGTCCTCTGTGTGTTCCCCTGCCTGCCAAGTGTTTGAACAGCAGAAATATTGTTGAAACATGACAAATAAATTGTGTTTGCCTCTGGGATGGAGCTGGGACTGCTGGCTGATCTGCTGCTATGAAAATATTTTCAGTAGCAATTAGGAGTCCCTCACCAGCTTCTGAAAAAAAGGGTTTTTTTCCCTATTAGCTGCTTAAGGATATCTGCTGACATCTGTGGCAGAGCAGAGGGGACCTTCTGCACTGCAAAAACACTGTGATCCAAATGGGTTTTTCACTAGGCTGTGGAAAAAGGTAACAGGACAGTCTGTAACCAGAATATTTTTGATTTTCATCTCATATATTCAGTGTCTTGAAGCGATGACTCCACCCTGACCATTGAGTTGCCAGTGTTCTTGGGCAGAATAATTGACCTCATTTCTTGATACTCTTTTTCCTAACATCAAACGCAGGTGTTGCCTATCTGTTAACGTGAAATACATCTTTCCTTCCACCTTCTGCATCAGCATTAGCAGAGACACTCCTATCTTAACAGAAAAAGCACATAAGAAGTGGTTAAGATGGAAATACCTTTTCAACCAATGGCCAAGAAAAGAAGCCAGTCTGTGTGGTAAGGACAAGCAGTATTAAATACATCAAACTGAAGCTTTTTCCCCCCCATTTCTTATCAGCCTCCAGTTTTCTCCACCACCCACACGCCCTCAGTCACTGTTGGCTCCCACTGTGTTTTCAGCACGGCAGATGCTCGGTGTCTGTGTGTGAAGATTCCCCTCCCTGTGCTTGAGACCTAGGGTGTTTCTGCCACCCTGGGATCATGCATACAGTGCATGTTTGCTAATTGCTCCCATTGCCAAGCTGCTGGGGGGCTCCTGTGTCCTGGTGCCACCATGGAACCTGTACCTCTAGAAGTCTGTGTTATATCTGGTGCTCCTAAATCTGCCAGATTCTCCTTCTCCTCAGCTTCTGCTGCATCCCTTGAGAAATAAGTCTGCTCAGCATCTCCAGAGCTGGCCTTTTGGGAGGCCCAGCCTAAGGACTGATCCCAACTCCTGCTGAAACCGGTAGAAACACTTCATAGACCCTGGCAAGTGTTATAACAACACCTGGGGTTGTTCCCGAGGTCGTTGTCTGAATCCCCTGCTGGAGGGGTAAGGTGGGAGAAAAAGCTTGTTGAAGTACAGCCATGCAGTTATAGAAAGGAAAATGTGCCTGTTCCTGGGCAGGATTTTACACAGGCACACTGTTTGCACCAGTGAGAAGTTCATTGTAACCTCTACGGGCAACATTCTCAGCAATTCATTTTTCCTATTTTTTTTTCAAGCATCAAAAAAAAACATTAACTACAACTGCTGAGAAACCCCCAGTCAGCAATTACCAAGAGCAATGAAGAGCACAGTGTGCCCCCATTTCGGATTCATTTACATGGAAATTGCCTACTTTCACCTGGTGATATTCTGAATTTTATTTTTTATGTTTGTGCATGCATGCAAAAATAACTGTCCTTGGTCAAAACACCTGCATAAAAATAACCTGTCCCTCTGGCTGCTCAAGCTGATTCTGAAATGCTGCCCTGAAGAACTGCTGTACTGAGAATGAGCAGTTCTGCACTCGGGGCAAGGCAGGCATCTTTCAACAAAATAAATGCCAACTCCTCCAAACACAGCCATAAAAGAGATTGAGGATTATTTTCTTTTTCAAAACCAGGTTGAATTTTTGATTTGGTGGAACATCACACACTGACATTTTCAAAGGGGAAATTACTTTTTCTCTGACTCCTTTTTGCTCAGTTGTGGTATAAAACATACGTAAAACAACTCAAAAGTGAAACACTCTGGCCTGGTCAACAATAGTTCTTCTCTTTCTCAAAATGTGTTTTGGGTTGTCTTTAGAGAGAAATCTGAGCTTTTGACTTTCTCATCCTGGGCTGGGCCAACAAAATACTCTGAGATCTTAGAGCCTGCAGGCTGGAGAAATGTTTTCCCACACAGTTCTTGCCACAACACCCCAAATGCAGTCCCAGTGTCTGAGGCCAGCAGGGCTGGGGGCTGACCTGGCAGAGAAGGCACAGCCCTTAGAATGGAGTCTCTCAGTGCAAAGTGTTGATTCAGGTGGTGCCCTGTGAGAATCCAGTATCTGGGCTGAATTTGTGTCGGTGTTGTTTGTTAAATTCTGCCAGTTAGCTGGTTTAAATTTTTAGCACCTGCTCTTGCAGGTGAACCACTGGTCTCCTGTAATAGAAGCATGAATCAATGAGGGGCCAAAGACTGATTGCTCCCAACAGAGTCTTATCAGAATTTACTGTTTCTTAGGACTATATTTGGCTGGGTGGTTTGAGACAGGGGGAAGGAAGTGTGACTGCCTGGTTCAGACGTCACTGCTATGACTCGGCAACAGAGATGAAGTTCCAGCTGCAGCATCCTTACAGGCATCCATAGGAAAGTAATTTTGTACACTTACTGCTATCTTTGTCTCCTTTTTTTGAGTATTTCTTTTCTGTGGCCCAGGTAGAGTTTTGCATAGCATTCGAAGCTTTACCATTTTGAAGTCTGTCACCTCTCTCTTTGGCAGAACCTCTGTTTAATAGCCATTTTCTGTCTCAACCTTAGTTTTTCCTTCTGAGGCATTATCTTCCACCTTTTAATCTGCTGATTTTCTGACAGAGCACAGCTTTGGGGGTGTTTTTTCTGAAGTTGTGAGTTGCCATGGCAAAATATTCCTCCCATCCTTGGATAAACCAATTTAGGCTGTGGCACAGTCTTTAGGTAGAAGCTGTGAAATGACTGAAAGCTAAAAGTTGATCTCTTTTATTGAGGAAGTCACATACCTATTGATTTAATCATTCAGGTAAGTATGGCTTTGTGGTTTAGTGCCTTTTGCCTTTTGTTTGATGTACTGAAAACCTGTCCACTTTAAGTTGTGGTGCGTCTCGAGTACAGAATTCTTAGCAACAAAGGCGAAGGAATATTATGACAGCACTCGCCTTGCTCTGAGTTCCTGTGAAGGAAATGAAACTGCTTGGTGAGAGGGTGGTGAACAAGTCCTTACTCTGATACACGGCTTTGGGAATACTAAAATATCTGTAATAAAAGTAGCTGTATGAGGGCAGGGCACACAGTGTTCACTGGGTTTCTTGACACTTGTGTGACAAGGAAATCTTTGCCCTCCAGTTCATAAACTGACACTGGCTCTCTCTTTCTTGATTTTTTTTTTTTTAAATTCTTATTCTACTTTGTATCTTTTCTCCTTGCTGCATGGGGAAATTGCTGCTGCATTTATGGAAGATTGTGAGACAATCCACAATTGTCTTTCTTCTTCTTGGAATATTTATAGTGATAAGGCTGTGAAATTGAAATATAGGAATTTTTTGAAAGTAAATAAATTGGTTGTTTTCTTTTTGGTTTTTTGTGGGTTTGCTTGTTGTTTTTTTTTCAGAAGAAGAAAGTTCTATGTAAATGTGTAAAAGCTGGTTGATAAAGCCACAATTTGAGGTTATTATGAAACTGTTAAGAGAAAGTAAACCACAGAGGGATGTTCTAGCTGATAAAAACAGCAAAATCCCTCATTGCACAAACAAACAAAAAGGATCTTACTGCTTCTTTTATGCCTTTTAACTTCTCTGAGGAACCTGAGAGCAGTGTAGTTTTTCGAAGGCAGCTTCTTCCATTTTTCAAAACAATAGCTGCATGTACTGCTAGAGAGATAGCAGAGACACTAAAATAAAAATGTTCTGCCACAGATGAAATCCTACAGGAGTCATTTCTGTCACACAGCTGTTGCTGTGTTGAGGCAGTATTTCAGGGTTCAAATACATGATTTCAGTAGCCTCAAGAATTGCCACCAAAGTGGCCCAGACAGTTCATGAAATTGCCCAATACTTTTCCCAGTTATGAAAGCTCCAGGACACCTTTTCCATGTCCTTCATCTCTCAGGTCACTCCCAGTTCCTGCCATGTCCAAAGTCCCCACAAAACCACACAGGCTTTGTCCTGCTCGCTCAGGTGTCCCTGCCAGGTTTTCCTGGCAGGGCTGTGACCTGGTCCCGCTGTGGGACTGCCACAGCAGAGTGTCACAGAAGTGCCACAGGAGGACCGTGGCACTGTCCTGCATCAGAGGCAACAGAAATGTTTAAAATTAAACCATCATCCTCAGCTGGGCTCATAGAGCTAAAATGAGATCTTGATTATCTTGTCTGTTTTTAGAAACTGAAGAATCAAAATGTGATTTTTAATGTTGGGGGGCTTTTTATTTTTTTTTTTTTTACATGCTGCAGTGTAGAATGTGTTTGTTTGGGTGGAGGCAGGCCTTGCCAGCACTGTCACACATCTGGGCTCAGAGAAGCAATTTGTAACTGAACAGGAAGAAAAAGTAGGCCAGCCTACAAGAGAGTATCTAGGAATTACTCCTGAGGGATTTGTGCTACACTGCCTCCAGCAGCTGAAATAACAGCATGAAATTGCGATTAAAAATTAAGAAGAGATATGGGCTATTTGACCTTCTTTCAGTCAGGGACACAGAGGCCCTGTCTAGGATGGGGATGCAGAGAAATGCAGCTTCTGTTGAGCGATTGCATGCCAAGAGGCTGCTGAGGTTCATCCTAAGCTCAGTGGAACAGGGAGATCATTTCTTTCCTTGCAGAACCCAAAGCCGTTTCGGCACTGGTTAAAGTAGAGTGAAACTGTCCTTGCTCCAACAGCTACAGAGGAGAAATAAGAAATAAACTGTCAATTGTTACATTTTCTGAGTTTACAAAAATCTAGGCAAGATTAATTAGGCCCCTGAGAGGCCTTGTTAATTAGGATTTTATTTGCCAGATTTGCTATTTGGCTCACCTTTTTACCCAGGCTGTTACTGTAAACACCCAGCTGACTCCAGCATCAGCTGGAGAATAGGCCATGAGACAGAGCAGCCTGTTTGGGTGGATGTATACCCTGGATCCCAGGCTTGTTTTGGAACTCAGTTATGATAAGCTGCTAGGAAGTTTAAGTTGGAATAATAATATAACCATGGCGGTGTTGATACAGAGCTGACGCAAATGCTGACATGTTTTGGGCCGACAGTGTGAACCTGGTGGCTCAGTCAGAACCACCAGGGCTAGGAAAGGGAATGCATAAAGTAGAAAAGGGAAATCAAAAAGGGTGATTCCTTGGAGCTTGTGCCAGCCTGTGTAAATAGGACTGTAATAACAAACTATTTGACTTTGCAAGAGGCTTTGATTTGTCCTGAGCCGTGGAGCCTGAGAGTCTGTGAGGAGACAGCCCTGGTGTGAATCCTGCTGGTTTGTTACCTTTGGGCATCAGTCTCTGGTCACTCCACATATTGTTTGGAGAAAAGGTTTTCTCGGTGCGTGTTTGTGCAGCACCATGTACAGCCAAGCAGGATAATGACTGGAGGAGAGAACGTTTGCAAGCTCTGCACCCTTTGATAAGTACAGCAAATACATAAATATGGTGTAAATACTTCATAGTTTTGGCTACCCATTTGTATAGAAAAGTGCAATACTTAGGTAAACTTTCTTGCCCATGGTAGAAATTTATTCATAGCACTCTAACAAAGCCTGATCTCATTTAAAATTGGAGGAACTTCTCAACTTACTCATATTGACTGTGCTGCCACCTTCTTCAACCAACAGAGAGGATATTTGTCTTGTTTTGGTGACAGAGCAACAGACAGAAACTCGAGTGGTTTTGTATATTCTCCACAAGAAGTTTCCTATATCTGTAACTGTTCTAAATTTATTACTGGCATATGTATGTTGAAAAAATTATTGGTGTTTGTTGCTTCAATGAGTTCTTAATTCCCGTGTCCTTGAAGGCTAATGCCATTGGGGAACATTATTGTGGGTAACTGAGGCATGTGCCTTTCATCAAGAGATGAACCATATGGTTACAATGCCCTAAGGCACGGTCATGGAAAGGTCTAGTGCATGGAAGATGGGAACCTGTCCAGAATAGAGAGGGATGTTGAAGAACCATGAAGAACTGTTGGTCAGATTCTTAGATGATAAAAATCAACTTAAGAACATGAGAGAAACAAGCCTGTGTTCCTGCTGAGCTGGTTGGGTTTTTTTCCCACCTTGTAAGCTTTTGAGACTGTTACAGTAGGAGCTTTGCCCATATGTATCCCTCCTTCCAACTCTTACAGCTTCACCTTCAACAGGGATCTCTTTGGGTTTTTAGAATTTCAGAATTTAAAATGGCTTGTCACTCCTCAGAATATTTCACAGAGTAGTTATTATTGTGAAAAAGTGAGGAGACCTGAATAATGAATGAAGTCAGTATTTCACTGCACCTCTGAGATCTGATTTTTATGGAAATCAGTAATGCACAGTATTTTATGAGACTAATAGATAAATACTGCCTTTCATAGATACTTGTTTTCCTCTGAACTGTTTAGCACAGGGATCAACAGCCATCCCATCATGAATCACACTTTGCAGGGTTATCTGGCTGTGGGAGCTGCCACAGGTTTGTCACAGAGGAAGCTGTCACTCAAGTGATAGAGCAAATCACCAGCTTTCTCTTTCCATCATGTTTTGTAACTGCACTTAAAATCTTTCTGTTTGTCTCACTGCCAAGCCAATGGTGAGATATTAGGGGAATTATAAAAGGGAGTTTTGTGCGGTAAATTCAGAGTTCAACTGTTCTCTAGTACAATTCCTTACCTACAAAGAAACTCTGAGGAAGCCTTCTCAGATTACTGCACCCTGACAAAACACTGCCATCGGGAGACATCCTGTGTCACGTCGTGGTTCTCGAATCAAAGGGGAAAGAGTTTCTGTGCTCAGATCTCACAGAAGGTGCCCTGCCAAGAGTGACTGATACCCTGCTGGTTTACAAAGGAAGGTTTTAGCGGTGAAATGTACTGAATAATACTGCCCATGTGCTTCATGAGGCACGGTCCTAAGGTTGGGGAAAGTCCTGGAGCACTTTCTCTGCAGTTATTGAAGGTTACTATTTTTCCCCCATAAACAAAATCATCAGATGTTTCCTGACTTAGAGCTCGGGCATTACTTGCTGTACTGCTGAGGGACATGCTGTTCCTCTAGCTTGTGTGTAGTCTTACTAGATCAAAAACCTTCACAGGAAGAGACAATCTCTCTTGATTGTATTTTTATAGTGCCTGTCATGTGGGGCTGTTCCTTTGCCTCTCTCCTGGAAGGACAGGATCACTTCATTTTAGAAGGAAGACACTGGAAAGGGAAGAAACAAGTACTAGTAGGAATATTTCAGTATTTACTGAATGAAATGGTCATATTTAGTCTGACTTAGATACTTGTGTTGTGCATGGACTCACTTTCCTATGCAGTGTCTTCTTTCCCATGAGGGAACTGATACTCAAGAGAGGAAGGACTCTCCTGAATAAGTTCCCAGGAGTTCAGACTGTGTTAGGACGTTCCCTCTTACCTCTGTTAGCATGGCTCCCTGGGACTGGCATGTGCAGGTCTACTATGGGGGGCACCACATCCCGCTTCCCAGGAGGCTGGGGCTGCCTTCGCGCTCCTGACGCTTCCACGAGAGCCTGTGGGTAACAAGAACCACATGGACCACACGCCTTTCTGCCTCCTGAGGCATTTCACCATCTGTAACCGCTTCTCGGATAACTCAGGGGGTCTCAAAGCTTCCCCCCTGCTGACAACTCACTGCCTCACAGGACCTCTTTTCTCATGGCATCCGAACACTTCCATACTGAACACGATTAATTAGAAGGGAGAGGTGAGTGCCAAGGACAGGGATCAGTGTTTAAGAGTAGTTCAGTGTTTTAATTTGAGCAGATTATGAAAATAGAATGTGAAAGATAACTAGAGGTATTTTGCTCCCTGCTGAAGTGGTAAAAGAAGGTCATATTTAGCACAGGGAGGGCCCCTTCCGTGACTTGTTCTTCACAGAACATGGGGCAGTGCAGGCCCTTGGCTGGACTCACCCCTCAATCATGGGGTGTCTTGGTTTTCAGTGGATGTTTCCAGCCTGCAGTGCAGGTCTTGGCGCAGCTGCTGGGTGGGAATCTTCTTCATTGGCTTCATTTCCCTCTGATATTGTATATTCAGAAGTATCTGTGCAGCACCAGGCCATTGACAATACTGCTGATTACTTCCCATCGCTATTTAATTAGGATGAAAGACAGGGAACGAACAAGTGGAGATTTTACACTTGGGAAAGAAATTGATTTATGGGACAATCAGACTGTTAGCTCCAGCAGGCTTTTTTTTAAAAAGCAAGAAAAGTACTCTTGTCACTTTGGGGTTGATTTAAATCAGGGAATTTGAACAAAATTATTCTTCTCAGCCCGTGATCGCAGAGACCTAACATTGGGGCAGAAATGGATCCTCTGTTACATTCTGTGCTGTACCTCAGGAGTGAGGAGCTCAAGCCTTCCACAAGCCTGGACTTAGCAATGCCTCAGTGGGACCCCATTGAAAGGCCTTGCCTGGGCCATACCTGCTTAGTCACAGAGCTCTGCTCTAGCTATAGCAAGGAATTTCTGTCCTTTGGCCAATGTAGAATCACCTGAGAATTTAAACTGGTCTAATCTAAAGGCAACTATGGGATGTACGTAGGTGCTGCCCTTCCCTATGCCTCGTATAAATGTGAAAGGTCTGGATGGTGCTAATATTGTCACAGCTTTGCCCACACTTGTGAGCTTTATTGGACAGCTGTACCTTTCTCTTGAAGCTGGGAGATTTCCCTGAGACATTCTGAAATAAATGTTGTATGAATTGAAGGTGTCTTGCCTCCTACAGCAGATCTGCACCTGCTGTTCCCTGCTCCAGTCTCAGCCCAGCATCACCCAAGTCTGGCATCATCACACCCTGCTCTTGCCAAGCTGCCAGCAGCCCATGTGCAAGGCCTTGCTGTCTGACACGAAATGTGTCCCAGTTCCTGCTCACAGTGAAGCTGAACCAGAGGTTATGTTTTTCCTGATATGTTTGTGTTTGTCAAGGAAACTTCGCTCTGGTGATATTTATAGTCTCAGCCCCTGTGAAGGGACCATAATAGAAACAAAAGGCTGTTCTCTGTTATTCTCTCAGGCTGCTGCAGCACTTGTTGCCCCAGAGTTCCTGTGGGGAACTGTAGGTTTGGCTGAGCTATAGCTGAGCTGCCTTTTCTTCCAATTTCTGTAGCTAGAAAGGGGCATATTTCTGTGACCAGGACAGAGAAATTGATACACTTGGCTAATGAACATTTGTCAACCAAGAAAATTGAATTCTAACATCCCTGTTAATGAAAGGTGTACTGGGAGGGACCCTAATGCTAAACACAGGACCAGGGAGAAAACTGCTGAATTCATTTTCCTATTGCTACAAACCTCCCATGATTTTTGGGAAGGGCAGCTGAACCATGCCCTCCACATACCATGTTGTCCTCCCTATCAGTAAAATAAGGATAAAACTGTAAGTTCTGACTGTCTGGATGGCAAGCTGGATGGCAAGCTGGCTGGCAGGGTACATTCACCTGACTGTATGTGCCAGCTCTACTGAGCAGAGTAGCCTCCTCCTCTTATCTCTTCCCCAGCTCCAGAGAACTGTCATGGAATTAATACGTCCTGCCCCAAGTCTGAGGACAGCAGCCACACCCCTCAGCAAACAACTCCAAAAGGACTTGACAGTTAAATAATTGCCTCTGCTGCCTGGCTTTTAAAAAATGAAGTGAAAGTTAAATGGGAGTTCTGCAAAGTTTGATGGTCCTTCCACTTGGCTGCCATCATTCATGGTGGCTGTTCAAGCTTCCAGCCTAATGGGGATTTGTGAGAAGGCATCAACTCAGAAAAAGTGTCAACAGCACCACAGGTCAGACAAGGACATATTATTATGCACCTTTGAAAACACAGCCAGACTTCACATCTCAGCCCAGCATGCAGCAATCATTAGTCACCCTGCATAATCCCCTTGACCTACTTTTTTTTTTCCCTTTCACAGCGGTTACATTTGAAAATACTGTCTAGAGCTGCTTGGGCCCACACAAGGTTGTTAATTGGGAGCTGTCTGGCTAAGGGGTGACATAGAGTCAAAGTTCAGCACAGTGTGCTCAGCGCCCTGGTTGCAATGCTGAGGGTTCCCAGGGAGGTGGTGGCTGGGAGGCCTTGTGTCACCAGTATGCACAGGGACATTATTCCTGATGCTTCTGAAGGGGCTGGTTCTGAAGCACCTAGGTGCTTTGGTTTATCTGGAATTAAGGATTTGCCAGGAGCTGGCCTAGCAGGAGGGCTGGAATGTGAGAAGCGCTCATGACATTTACTTACATTTACCCCAGTTGGAGCAATGGACCAGCCAGGAAAAGCCTGCCCACACATCTCCATCCCAGAGAGCTGGGTGGGCATGGCTTTAGTCATTAGGCGTTTTTTAGGGGGTTGCCATCCCTCTTGTTTCCCCCTAAGGCTGGTGCCAAAGCTGTAGGAAGCAGCACAATTCCCAATACGCTGGGGCTATCACTCACTATCATCTCACAGCAGCTGCTTTCCCTCATCCTGGAGGCACAAGTGTGGGGTGCCCTACATGGGTGGGGAGACGTGGAAATTATCTGCCAGCTTGGTACAGAGGCTTGTAACTATTGAGAGGTTTATTCCACATATCATATATCAGTTTAACTCCTGGAGGCTGAGGCCAGAGTTATGTAGATGAAGGGATTAGCATTAAAACTATTTACAATACTTATTCCATTATTATACTATCAAGGTGCTTCACGGGCTCTAATGATTTCCTGTTGCAGCTTCTTTGGGAGCTAGAAAATTGTTATTCATCCAAGTCAGAAGAAGATAGATTGAGTTGTTCAGGGACAAGGCCCAGGCTGGTGGCAGAGTCAGATTGGTTTCCAGATAAGCCAGGTGCCTGCATGCCACTGAGGTCACAGAAGATGTCCATCACTGAGTGGGAACAGGTACCTGGGTCTCTGCTGGTGCCCTATCTGCTGGGCCAGCTTTTCTATCTGAGCATCTATAACAGCAGTACTTCTGTGCATGGAGGTGGAATTTGATACTGAATTTCAAAGGCTAATAATTTTCCAGAGTGTTTTTCCCTGTTCTTCTGTCTGCAGAACCTGCCCAAATGAAAGGCAGAGCAAAGCAGGGCTCCCTTGCCTCAGCCAGGGCAAGGATCAAAGCTCTGGATGGTGCTGAAGGCACATGCCTGTCTTGCTTACCTGCACTAGTTTATGGAGCTGCTGCTCTAGGGAGATTGGTAGGTGTCAAATCTACAAAACTGCACCAGGGTGGCATTTTAAGTTTTCTGCCCCCTTGTGCAAAAGGCATGTTCTAACTGATTAGGTCAGGCTGTGTTTTTGCTAAAGGAGCCAGTTTTGGAAATCTTGCTTCTCCCTATCACATCAGCCTTCCTGCCGTTCCCCAGTGTCTCAGGGGCCACAGGAGCATGTGCTGGTTATCCTCCGGTCCCTGCAGGCATCTATAAAATTTACAAGGCTGAAAAAAATCTGCAATGCTAAAATTTGGAGCTCATGGTCATGAAGTGTGGTGCCTACACTGCCAAACAGAGGTGGTCAGAAACTGCTTCTCTCCTGCTGTAAGGCTGCACATGTGATGTCAGGAGCGGTGCATTGAGTGCATTTGAGGGATGGTGCAGGTGTCTTTGTGAAGCTGTTTCCTCGTCTGTTTTTGACCTACTGTGACAGGACTGAGCTGTGTCAGTCTGTCCTGCATATTCCTACCTTCATTAAATCCCTAGGTACTGAGTGCTTCTGTCTGTGCTCTTTTCCTGTTCATTTAGGGATTTAGGGCAGAATTGCTCTGTGTTGCCATCATCATCTTGTAAGGAGCAAAGAACAAATGCAGTGTATTCCCTAGATCCAGGATAATTGTATCTTGAAAGCATCCTAATTGATCATCTCACAATCAGGTAATTCTTTCCCATGTAGCTGTCTAATTACTGTTTAGTAGCCCAGACTTCAGTGTGCAAATAACTAATATTTTCAAGCAGGAGTTTCAAGGAGAGGACCACCATGACTCCTGGTGTAACTCCTCCATCTTCTTTGAATTGCTCCTGGGATAAATTTGGTCTCTCAGATCTTTTAGTCTACTGAACCACAGAGCAGCCCTAATTATTGCCATATTGGCCACAAGGAAAGAGTGTGCCCAGCTCCACTGCTCAGTGCAATGGGCTGAGCTGCTGTCTTGCAGCTGATAATGTGCTCAGAGCACATCCATATGTTGGCTCCCCAGGAGCTCCTCCTAACCTAGCAGATTATAAGCTAATGAGCTTGAGCCATACTTTGGGGGTCAATATACAAGATGCTCTTAAAAGATGGAGTTGTATATTAGAGTGGACTGAATGTCTCCATGGTAGAGATTTGCTTGTAAGCCAGGGAAGACATCAAAGATAAAAATACAATTGCTTAACATTTGTACCTTGAAATTGCTTTTTGCCTCTGCCTTCAGCTCCTTCCCTTCTGGTTTAGTTGCATTTCCCCATGTTTGTAATGTGTCCTGACTGTGTGCGTGCATGCATGAATCCAAATTCTATCCAGCCAAAAATTTAGACTCATTCAAAAATTTTAACCACACTTGGAACAGCAGCAGAAACTTTACAATATTAACCTTTCATGTTTCATGAAAATGGGCTTTTTTATGGGTATAGTTAAAGCAAGATAGACCTTCATCCGTGGGACTCTACTGGTGTAAAAATTATTTTATACTTCAACACTACTTCCATATGTGAAAGAAATCAGTGAAAGTTGATACAAGGCAGTTTCCCTCTTGCAATGCTGCCTCTTGGGCTTGAAACATTATTTAGGTGCATGTGATTTGGGTTGTTGCTAGCTATATCCCATAATATCTGTGTCAAAGCTATAAAACTAATCCCTAAGACATCAGTGTCCAGCTTGAACAGCATACATGCATCTACCTCGATATTGGCTACGGACCCACTGATAATTTAATACCTCCCATTTTTTCAAAGCTGTGTGACCCTGACAAAGAGGTGACTTCGTGTCTTGGTGTCAGGTTTACCCCAGACATATTGCAGCAATTTTCTCATGTTTTTTAGTGCTCACTTGTACCCAACTGCCTCTGTATTTGCTGCATGATTACGCCTTCAGTGTCCAGATCATCAGACCTTTGCCCAAACCAGCCTGAGAATGGCCTTGCAAACATTCTGAGGAGCTGGAGTGTGTTTGATTTTCCTTGGCATGTTTGCTTTCCGTTATCTGTCTTCATGGTGATAAAAACTGCTGCTGTCAACCTCAGGAGTGCTCTGGCTTTGCTGTGTGGAAGATGGAAGACACAAAAGGAGGAATGATGTGCAGGCTCTACTCCCAAAAGCTGCCTCATGGAGCTTCTCCCCAGAGGAGCCAAGAGGAGGGAAATGTCGACCACATAAATAGCAGGGACTCTCCAAGAACGTGTGCTGAAATAAAAGCAGCTAAAAATAGTCTCTAAGACTAAATGTGAATCATCTGGAGAGCAACTTGCAAAATTTTCTGCAGGAAAATCCTGAAAGGAGGAAGCCATGCTTTCAGAAGTAATCATGCAAGCTGGAAGCAAATAAAGTCTTCCTACGAAAAACTGCCACTTCCAACATGTGCTCCTGGGGAGAGGTCACACCCTTCCCTGGGTCTGCCTTCTCCAGTTATGCTGGGGCTCAATCTCATTCTTACTGGTGCAGCTTTTGGTTAAGTCTCCCAAGGGATGGGATTTTTTTTCCAGATTTTGTCCTGTTTCAAGAACTGGAACTCCAGCAAGTAGAATCAGGCTTTGTTAAAACAGCAAGTCCACAGAATTTCTCTCTCCTCCAGGCAGTTTGCAGGTGCCAGAAACATGGGAAGGAGGTAAAACTTGATTTAAAATAGTGGTTTTGGTTTCACCCCTTTTTCCAGTGCAAATGCTTAACCCCACTGACTTCCCTCAGCCATTCATTCGTCCCTCTTTGCCAGCTGTAGTCTGCTGCCGGGGCTTACCAGAGCTATTTCCAATGCAACACGTTTAATCTGAAATTGAAAAGTCTTTGTGCGCTGAGGCCTCGGTGTCATGTGGTGAATATCTTAGATGCAGAGAGGGATCAAGGTGGCTTCTTAGTTACCAATAGTTAACACAACCTATTGTGGTTGATTTAATTGCCATTTATCCGTGTCTTTGTTTGCCCTGCTCGGAAGGAAGGAGCGCGAACTGGAAATAAGACAGCGGATAAATAGCCGCGGTTTTGCTGTGGCACCAGGCGAAACCTCAGCTATAGTGCAGCCCTAGTGTGCTCTGACAGGCATTGAGGAGCAGCTGAAGCCTTTCTGCCGGACAATGCTGGGCCACAAAAGCAGCATTAGGGCCAGCAGCCCCGGCCAGGCGGGAGCAGCTGATCGCAGATGGAGCCCCACGCTCTCCAGAGCCGGCCCAGCTGGGGACAGGACAGCGGTGCCACGGGCACGCTGCTGTGCCAGGAGCAGGCACTGAGCTGGCACAGGGCAGCGGAGGAGCCCTGGGCACACGGACACTGCATTCGCACCCCTGCTTCTCCAGCTGGGGGTGTTTCTTGTCTGCGTGTCTCAACTTCTGTTTTTGTCTTGGCACTTCTGGCTGAGATGCTGAATGTGCCAAATCCAATGGTAAAGCTGTTTTCTCTCAAAGTTGGAACGTCCATAAAATACTGATTTTGACAACATTTTGGCTCAGGAAAAAGGAAATTATTTGTGAATTTTAGAGTTTCTCATTTTGATGTCTTTCAAGAGTAGATGTTTCAGGTTTTCATTTTGACTTGATTTTTATTTGTTTAATCTTTAAGAACACTATAAGAAACTGATTGGCACCAGTCTTTACAAAATCTTCTGGTGAGAAATTTCACATTTTCCTTTAATTCTTTTCAAGAATATCAAAATTTCTCTTTCAGAATCCCTATTTTCAGCCTGAGGCTTGTGAAAGACAGGGCAGCTACACAGCAAAGCAATCTAGGAATATAATGGGAACGATATTTCATGAGAAATTGTTCTTTTCCATTCAGGAGAAGAATGACTAATGTGTAGTGCTTTTCTACTAGCTGTTAACAATGCATTTCGTTTTTCCTGACGTGTTTAGAAGAATGCGACAAGAGCCCCGAGGCATCTTCTAACAAAGAAACGTATCACTTGGCGTTTTCACAGCGAGCTGAGGCTTTTCTGGGTTACACACGTCAAAGTGAAGTGGTGGGTGTAGCTTCCATTACCCACCAGAAAGGAAACAGAAGGGAACAGTCTGATAAAACTGTAGTTTTATTAAGAAAATATTCCTTTATAAGGTCAAGACATTGCTGCCTGCTGAATTTATTCCAGACTTCGGCATATTTTTAAAAAAGCTTTAAGTGTGAACAGATAAGGAATTAATTTACCTTTTCAGAATTAGACCTTCTTAGACCTTTTGAAAAATTCATTGAAATTGTGAATGAGAGAGATACATTTTTAAACATGCTCAGTTGATTTAATTGTTATATTTGCCAGTCTTTGCTGTGGAGTGTGGAGCACTTCCCTCTCTGTTCACATCCTGGGACATCCTAACTATTGGAGAACTGTCTTTACCCTCTGCCCTGTAGCCCTTGGCTCTGTATTCCTAAATTTTATGGACATCAGGCCCAACTGTGCAGCGATTTGACCTAGAAACGGAGCCTTGCCAGCTTGAGAGTGATGAGCCTTCAGCATCTGTGTGTAAAGAGCATGAGCTGTCTCAGGTGCCTCACTCCCTGGGGTGTCCAGAACTAGTTCTACTAACAGATGATCATCTTTTTTGGCAGAACTATTCACGCTTAATCTCTTTTGGGCTGAGTGATGAAGCTGCTTGGAGGCAGAACATCCCAGGGCTCAATGCAAATGTAGTGCCAGGGGCAGGCAGAAGAGCAGTTTATTCTTCTTCCAAAATGTGTCTGGGAGTACAGTGAAGTGTAAAAACTCAGATGCAAAACCAGAGTTATCTCCCCGTGGTACTTCCTTGACCTCATTGTCTCCTTTTGCTTCCCCCTCTCCTTTACAACTCCTATTATTTGAAGTCAGGAGCTGAGGCCCTACTGGGAGGGTACATTTAACTGGTTTACTCCAGCCACACTACACGTGGTCTTGTACAAGGAGTTCATTTTAAGTTACTTACACACCCATAATGGTAACCATAGGAGGAAAGAAGAGGATTAAAGTGTATCCCCCCTGAAAACTTAAATATTAGTAATGTTTGATCCTTCCCACTTTGAGCAACCCCTCTCAGCAAAATTCAGCGTTCGTGAATTTCCATTGTTGCAGAAATTTGAATTTTAGAAGTTGGTCTAGTTTATGATTAAATGATAGAAAAGGGCAGGAAGTGTTTTTTCTATACCATTAAAAATTGAAAGATACAGAAAAATGTTGCCTACCCTAACTCAAGAAGTCATTTTCAGAACTGTTTGTGAGCAATAGGGGGAAAAAAGAAAAAAACATGTCAGATCAGTCATACTGATAATTTTAAAATGCTTTGATCTGACTTCCATAATGTAAACATTCTTATTGTAGTCAACTTACCTGTAGAAACAGAGATTAACGTTCAACAAGGAGGCTGGAGTGCATTTAGGATCAGCTGTAACATTAGAGCAATGGAAAATAGGATTCTTAAATGACTGTTCATCTCTTCTGGTTTTGCACTGGCTTCCATGAGCTCTGTGTACCTTTTCCATCTTAACACCAGTAAGATATGGAATCGCCATTAACAAAATTAACATGTTATGAAGGGACAACAAATTCAAGAGGGTGAGAGCCCAAAATGACACTTGTAATACTGATTTGAAAGGTAGCAGAGAGGTCATATTTTTTCAGATAGACAGTCAGGGTTCTGCTGCACTTGAGATTTCTGTTTTCTTCTTATTGGACTATTTGGTGCTCTCTGGAACTTCACTGTCGCAGATCGACACTAACAATCGGGCATGGACGCAGGTTTCATTTACACGCCAAGGTTTTGGGCCAACGGGCAAAAGCTTGGCCTTTTGTTTATTTTCACACTTATATACATATGTACAGACAATCAACAATTGGATGAAGAGGTTAAGCCTCTCTAAATTGATAGGATATAAATTCAGTTCATCACCTTCCTCCGCCTCCGGAGAAGGAATGCAAAACAATTCTAAAAGTACAGCCTAGAAAAGATTCGTTACAAAAACATGGGCATTGTTTATCTTACAACTTATGAGAAAGTCTTTCACTGCTAACACGAACAAGGCATGCAGTGAAAAACCAAGGCGACACTTCACACTTCTTGTATATTGGACTGTGAGATCTTTGAGATAAACCTTGGCACCATGAAAGCCGACTGCCCAGGACCTGTTGCCATAATGCAAAAGTTTAATTGTGTGTTGCTGTGGCAGTTGGTTTTATGAATTCCCTGTGTTTCCATCAAGAATCATTTAATTGCAGATCATGAAATTTTGGCATAGCAGATTCTTACAGTTGTTCAGAAATAACTGCTTCCACTGCAGATTTCAGCATCAAACCTGGGAGCAGACTTCAACCCTGCCATTGTTTCTGTGATCTCGGAGCAGCTCAAAGCAGGGGGGTGAGGTGAAAAGTTTATTTATTCCAAAAAAACT
Source organism: Oreocharis arfaki (assembly GCA_013398015.1). NCBI lineage: Eukaryota > Metazoa > Chordata > Aves > Passeriformes > Paramythiidae > Oreocharis > Oreocharis arfaki. Next base: position 375,556 of record VZRR01005429.1, read on the forward strand.
AACCGAGTTTTTAACATCAGTTACAATTTCAGATAGAAAATGTTTCGTTACTAAGCAATATTTCAGACTGATGAGAGCACTTAATGGAAGTTTATCTTTACCTGAACCAAAGAAAACGATGCTGTTCGCAGCCCTGTGTGGTGCCCGTGGCCGTGCTGAAAGGAGCATTTGATTAGGAATGCCTTGGCCAGGGCGAGATCTGGAAGCTTTGGAGTCTGCCCCGGGTGTCTTGGCAACCATACACAGTTGAGAGCCCGCATCGGCGCAGACACAGAGCGCGTCCCAGGTCTGGCTTCACATCCCACTTGTGCAAGGCAAGAGAGAAAACTTTGCTGCTGCCGACACGGGGTTTAGAGACACTGCAGTTCCCGTAGAGACTTTCACAGCTGCTCTCAGTAAGTACAAATTTAAATTAAGGAGTGTTTTCTTCCCTCTGAAGTCATCTTTGTTAAGCGTGCTGTAGTTCAGGGATGTAAATCAGGATAAAATGCACAGTTAAAATTTACAGAAGCCTGCCTTCAATTAGTGTGAAGCTGCTTTAACTAGCCATTAACTGAGCGGTATGGGACTGAAGGAGCCAAGTCTTAGAAAACCTTAGAGACTGGGAAAGCAGAGCCTGACCCGTCTCCCTTTGTCAGGTTGTTCTTTTCAGGAGCAGGCCCGTGGCATTGTGTGTGCAGTGGCACCTACAGCAGAGCAGGGACAGCCCCGTGGGCTCTGCACATCTCCCACTGCACGGCTGATGCAACAGGAGCCCTGCAGTGCACAGGGAGCCGTTCCCACTCCTTGGGCACTGAAGGCAGAGACTGTGATGAAGCAGGCTTGAAGAGAAAAACTGAGCTGAGCTGTTCCCTATTTTCTAAGGTGTCTGTTTTCTTAGGCAGAACTGGAATGTACTGTGAGGTTTTGTTCCCACCGAGCTTTTCTGCTTTCTGAAGTGTTTGTGTTTGCTTTTAGTGGAGTAAAAAGCATTGTGGAATATCTGGAGATTTGTCCCAAATCAGAGGTAGAGGATATGATTGTGGTTGTATGGCTGGTTTAGGATAGGGGTGTCTGAAACCATCTCTAGCCTCTGTCACAGCCTCAGTGTGGCCTCAGGGAAAGAGCTGATCTCCCTGTGCACTTAAAGTGAGCCCACACAGCGCCTTTCTCCCTGGCATGTGATGTGCCTGCGTGGGCTGCACTGGGGTGGGTGGGCATGACTGGCTGCTTCGGTGCTCATGGCAACCTCTCCCCACGTCTTTGAGGCAAACAGCAGCCGCTGCAGGGATGTCTGCACTCCTGGTTGAAGCATTTTGGGGCAGATGTGTGCTCAGATGGTGGCACATCCTGTGAAGAAGCATGTTCCTATGAGGTACACGTTAGGGTAGAACTGTGGGACTCACAGGCACAGCGGAGGGCTGGACTGGCCCAGCTCCCTGCAGTGGTACCTGTGTTCCTCTAGGGAAAGGCCAGGGCAGTGGCACAGCTCCTCATGTGCAGTTCTCTCACAGATCAGCTGTCTAAAGCTGTATCCTGAGGAACAGAGCTCCTATCAGTGCTCTGGGTGGTGACTCAGGCTGCTGCCAGGGAGGTGAGTGTGCCTGCTTGTCCTTCAGCCAGGGACAGGGACCCTCTGTGCCACGCAGCCCCAAACGGCAGCACTTCGCAGCAGCTCCTGGTGTGGGGATGAAGGAGATTAGTCACAGAGTACAGTGAGTGAAGGATTCCCATCTGGTCCTTTGGGAGTAGTGAACACTGCAGTGAGAGAAAGGGAAGTCATGACTCGATTTATCAATGCTTTTTGATCGGGCAGTTGTACAAATGCTTTCTGTGGGGGGACCATGAGTTTAAAGAAACTTAGTTCAAAGACTTCACATATCTGATGCTCAGGCCAAATCCCTGTAGCTTTGGTTCCCTGTTGGAATGAATGTGTAGTTCAAGTGAGAGCTGTCATACTTGTCTGGCAGCCAGATGAGGCTGCTGCACCTCCTCAGCTCTCCTTGGCCCAGAGCTGCTCACAGCAGTGTCTGTGGGAAGCCAGCTGTGACACAGCCGAGGACCTCTCAGTCTGAGAGGTGACAAGGACTTGGCTGGCCCCGCTCTTCTCCACTTCTAGTATCACTTGGGAGATACCAGAACCTTGCCATTTAAATCAGCAGAGCTCACTGGAGTCAGCACTGGGACTGTGCACCCTAATTAAGTCTGGCCTGTCGTTTCAGAAAGAATCTGACAGCCTTGGTAAGTGAGAGGTGTGTCCCTGTGCTCCCTTGGGCAGAGGGTGGTTCAGGTGGTGTGGGGTGAACTCCTTGGGTGTAGTCTGCTATTGATGAGATGGTTTGGGTTTTCCTCCTGCCTTGGAAAAGGCCATGCACTCCGCGGCAGTATCCATATGGATATTTGTGATTACTCCCCTGCAGCCTTGTGTGATGTCCTCAAGGGTTTAGTATAGCTTCGGCATTGCTGAGCATGTTTCTGCAGAGAACTGCTTTGTGTCACCCACGTAACCTGTGCCCATGGACTGTGCTCTTCCTCTCTCAGAGGTGTCAGTTGCCTCTGAACTGTGCCTCTGCCATGGCTGATGGGGAATCATCCTGGGAAAGATGCAGAATAGATCACGTCCTTATCATGTTGTGGCCCAGTTCACTCTAATACTTGTTTCCTACAAGGCTGCTTAGGGATTCCTAACCCATTTTTTCTCCTGTGAAGAAAAACATGGTATTTTAGTAGCAGAAACCAGCCTGGATATTAGTTAATTCCAAATCCCAACATGTTGAGGTGTTTCCTGTCTGTTTCCCTCATTCATCTCAGTGTATAAAATGTGCTCCATGAAGAGACTTTCCATGAGCATGGAGCAAGTCTCCTTTCATCTGTACCTCCCTCGCCCCTCACTGAGTGTTTGTGTGTGTTAAATAAAGCGTCAGGGTTGGTCAGCTCTAGCTTGGACTCATCTCCTGAGTATTTAGGCCTCTCTGTCCCGCCTTAATCTTCCCCCTGCTTTCTTTCTGTTCCTTCCTCTATTCTCCAGCAACAGTGCCACCTAATTAGGTCATGGATTGTTTCATACTCAGAACCTTTCAGGAGGTTTTCCAGTAGCTGCGGGTTTTGTTACTCAAGGCACTTGTTCTGCTCGCCCAGCTTTCCTGCTTTGTGCCTCTATTAACTGCTCCTAACACTGAAATATTTCTCATTCACATGGCTGCGGCAGTAAAAGCCATGTTAGTTCCATAACAAGCTGCTACTGACTCCTCAGGGAGCTCCCAAAGAAACATTTTACTCTGAGATAAATCTGCTTTTCTGCATTCCCTACTGTTTTATTAATAAGGATATTTTCCTGAGAAGGAGATTTTCACATAAAGCTGCCTGCAGCTTCAGCGGCTGCTTCTCCCTGAAGCCCAAATAATGCCTCCTGCTTGCTCAGGGTGTTGGGATCCATGTCTGGGTAACAACACACACATTGCTGCTTTCAGGGTGAGCAGGGGTCAGCAGCATGTCGAGACATACCTGGGAGCATGGCCTTTAGCTCATATGAAACAGACCTAATCCGAGGTGTGGTTGGCCCCAGATTTTATTGTATCCAGATTCAAAGGACTCATTTACCACGAGGTGTTATTTTTCCTCACAAACAAAGTTCAGTTAAGCCTTAGGGAGTAATTCCAAAGGACGTGCTGGTCAGTGTAATCAAGAGTGGCAGAATTGGATTTTTTGTGTCTGTAACCAAAATCTGTGAAAGGCTCGATACATCCAATTCAATCTGCATCCGGAAGTCTGTGACAGAATGAGCTGGGACTAGATGCAAACCTTACAGTGGGTATTTGTAGCAGATTGCTACCTCCTCCCTCAAAATAAAATACCAGTTTTCTCCTGTTCTCTAATCCTAGCTTTGAAAGCAATTTAATACATGGTCCTAAATTATGGTTGTGAATTATGGTATCCCCAAATATGCTTAACAGCTGTATAAATACACAGAAAAAACCCCAAAACCAAACAGATGAAAGAAGGGCTGATAATTCTGAAGGATTGAAAAGATTTCTACTTTTCTTCAGAGTTAATTGAGAGCAAAGGCTGTTGTCCCTTTACTGCACAAATTTCAATTAGGCTAACAGCAGAGCTGGTCACAGAAGGCTGAATCTGGCCTGTAACAATTTGTCAAGGAAAATCTTTCCTGTTTCAATCATTGAACCTTATTAAATCAATTTCATACGATGGTTTAGTCATTGCCTTTCATTCATGCCCAACTAAAGCTTTTTTATAGCAAGCAGTGACAACAGTTTGCATGCTGGAAATAACAAGACTGGCTTTGCCTGGTCACATGCTGCATAAGAGGCTGTACAGAAATTTTCATCCTGTTGTCTGCTGTATAAAAAGAGGGGCAGGAGGTGCTTCCAGCTCCTTCTCCAAGCAAGGTACCAGTGCATCCAGGTGAGACGGTGGTATTCCGAGTTTTTAGCCTGAGTAAATATTTCACTCGGGATGTTTTGTAACACTTTCCAAAGTGAAGATCACATATGGAGAGACCACCTTGGCTGGCTTTTTTCCTGTGACATTTTGACGTTGTTTGCTAAATGTGGCTTAGCAGAAGAGTGCTGAAAGATGGGAGTTGGATGAGGGAGACAAGAAAACTACACATAAAGTAAAGGAAATAAGAATTGGAGGGCAGCTTTCAGGGCAGTAAGGATGTCCCAGATCTGAGCACCACTCCTGTCTCCAGAAATTGCACAAAGCAGGTTATTCAGTAAACTTCCTGGGCTAGTAGATAACATCTCTTTTGGAGTGCATTTCTGCCCAAATTGGTATCCACGCTTTGTTGTGTCACCTCTGATTTCTTTTGAGATTCACTTCTCATTCCTTAATCACCTCAAGCACTTAAACCCAATGATAATTTGGAGTAAGTCAAGAGTTTTGAGCTCAGCCTCTTCTGTCTGGAGTTGAAATGAGCCAGCCTCAAGAGCTCCTTGAGATATCCTTTTTAAACAGGATGTCCTGTCAGGTTTACATGGAAATTACAACTGCCTTGATAATTTTTTTTTTCTTTCATCTCCCTGTCCCAGCACGAGAGAAATCAGGGATGCAGGCTGACCTCCTGGAGGAAAAGGCATGCTGCCAGGGAAGTAGATCTCAGGTCTTTACAGAAGGAAGTGTCACATTACCAGCTGATTAAACCCGTCTGGCAGAGCCTAAAGCACAAAGCATTGAGCCAGAAGCAGTAATCCAGTAAGTGTCGTGAGAGGAGCCTGTGCAGCCTTTGGGGTATTCCCAGGTGAGTCCCTGCAGTGTCTGCAGCCCCAAAGGACAATCCCCTGGGTCTTGTGCATTCCTCTGAGTTTCGGGTGGAGAAAGGCAGTTGCACTTTGCAGAAGGCACTGAGGGGAAGACTGGTCACACAGCTCAGGGTGTGCTCAGGTGGTTGAAAGGCTGGTGGCTCTGACTGGAGTTTCTTTAGCTCCAGCCACACAGGCAGCCTAGGAAGCCCAGCAAACTGCAGCTGGGTAGTGCATTGGTGTTCACATCTCGACACAGGACCGAGGAGCCGGGCCCCCATGGAGGCTGTGGTTCGTCTCACCCTCTCTCCTGGGTGCCTGTGCCCACAGCTTGTGGTGCTGCGGTGTGGGCTCCTGGAGGGGTTGTGTCACGTCCATGAGAATGCCTTGAATATCTTGAGGTTTTGGAATGGCATTAAATGTCTGTGTTCAGGCAATCTTCAGTCATGCTGGACACCAGATAGGAGTGACTGATGATGCTGATCCATCCCTGGGCTGTCAGTGCTGCCTCTGCCTGCCTGGGGCTGAGCCACCAGGAAGGAAACAGGGAGCAGACGCTCCACTTCAGGAATAACTGACAGCAGGGGCCCTATATGGACACTGCAATTATTTCCTTCATTTTCCTTTTTCCTGATTGTAAGATGTGTGATTGCCATGGGGGGACCACCTACTGTTATACTGTGATTTGAGAAAGCCTTTGAACTTGTTTCTCTTGAGCTTTGGTCACGCAGATGTAAAACAGAAGCAGTTAAAACATGGGAGAAGTGAAAAGATCTGGAAGATGGCTATGGAAGTCTGGTCAGAACCAGCTCTGCAAAGGGGGTGGAAGAGAAGGAGGGCAGGTTTATCTCTGGAGTGAAGGGCACTTTTCCCCTGAGACTTGCATGAAGACTTAAACCACACCTGCAGCATCCATGCTGTTTCCAGGGAGAGCAGTTGTGTCTGCAGGACAGGTACAAATACAAACTCTCCTGGCAGAGCTGCCACTCAGCCGTGTATCTGAAGCATTTACTTCATACTAGTTGTTACTCACAAGAGCATGAAAGTGCCAGAATGCAGCATTTATTCTCTGTGAGCCTGGAAGATAGAAATTATTCCTGGCAAGGAGGGGCTAGCAGCATTCAGGAAGTTGTAGGAGCAAAGCAGTCTAGTAGGACACACTTCCTGTCCCCCTTTAAGCTTGGTGGATGAAGGGCACCAGGAGTTTCTAACCTTGTCTCCTGGCCTTGGGGAGCCTTGGCCTGCCTGGAGGAGCTCATGGGATCAACGCTGTCCCCAGGCAGGGCACAACAGCACCTAACAGGGAGATTAAAGCAATAGAGATGTTCGTGAAGTGTAGCTGGGACCCAACAAGAGTGAATATAACTGAATGAGGGTTTTGAGGGCCAATGCAAAATGTGTCTTTATCAAAAGAAAGGTTTGCTACTGATGTCAGTAGCTTTTAGACCAGGCTTGGGCAGAAGTGCTTGTGCTCACTGAGTCATTGTGGGCTGCCTTTATCTGGTGGCCAGCTTCTTTTAGCATAGTTGGGTGTCAAAAAACCACATTGCTTTTCCCAGGAGCAGCAGCTGGAATATCGGTTTCAGCTGGGAAGCATTGTGATGGGCTTTATTCAGGGCTTGGGGAGACTTCCAGTTTTGATGTTAGTGGTGATTTAATGATAAAATGGCAGCATGACTTGGGAAGGAGAGATGATGGATCCAGTCAGGCACCCTCACAAACAGCTGTGTCCTGTGTGCTGGGGAGCCTGAGCACTGCTGTTGCTCCAGATCACTGGTCAGGGCTTAGTCATTTGTCTGAGCACCAGTGAGCAAAAGCACAGATGTAGAAGGAAATGCATCCTCTCTGCCACAGCAGAAAATTAATCATTAATTAACCCCATCCTTGCCCATTGCTCAGGGAGGAGGGAAGGGGTGAAGCTGAATTTTTGAGGAAAATATTACCAGGATGAGGGTAATTCTAGTCCTGTGCAGCATCCATCCTAGCAGGGTACTGCATCTGAGTCCTGGGGTGGCATTGCAAGAATGGGGAAAGAAGCATCCAAGTCCTGACTTTATCACTTTTCTTGTCTGAGCTTGGAGAAGTCACTTGAAGGTAGTTTTAGGGCTGGAGACCACCTAGGCTGTATTCCTGCTATTCAGCAAGGTCTATGTTTCTTTGAGCTTTTCTCACACAAATATGGAACAGAAGCAATTAAAGGGTGGGAATAAGTGTCTGGACACCTGTAAAAGCACAGCCTCTCTCTGTCAGATTTCTTTGCAGTGAAATGGCAGTAGCCACTCTTTCTTTTCATGCCGGTGTTAGGAAGTTACACTGATGGTATCCAAGCTGCATTGCCCTGGAACCTTCTTCCTTGTTCCATGTCTGCCCTGCAGCACCAGACAGCACCTCCAAAAGGTCAGTGAGTGAGAAAAGCTTCTCCTGGGCGATGTGGGGAAATGAGTGCAGCTGTTTGTTCACAAAACAGCAACACTGCAGGTGAGCAGCACTGAGCCACCTGTGCAGGCTCCCTCTGCAATAATCTCAGGTTTCTTCATGTCCTTTCTGGTGCTCTCTAGCTAAAAATGATCCTCTGTTGGAATAAACTTGTGATATGAAGAAACTATTGGACTGATCCCAGAAGAAACTACAAACTCCAGACGTGAATTTCTGACTGCTTCCAGTTAAACACACACAATGGGTCCATTTTACATCAGCTGGCATTTGTCAAACTTATCACAGTTTATGTTTACCACAGTGTTCTTTTGGGAACCATTAAGACTGTGTGTGTCACCCAGGGAAAAGGCCACAGGAATCAGATTCAAAATACTTGCATTGCTTGCAGCCAGGGTTCACAGCATGGCAAGGGCGTTTCACGCTGCTGGGATTTTGGAGGTGTTGGTGTAGCTGTGCCCCAGGTATTGAGCTGGGAATTAAAGACACAGCAAGGACAGAAGGTGACTGGGACCCTGTACCTGTGCTGCTGAGGACAGATGGCTCACAGCCTCCCCTTCCCTCCTCACTGCTGCCCAGTGTATACTCTGAAAAATAACAACAAAAGAATTGACTTTATGAAAGACATTTGCATTTGTGATGTTTATAGTACAGAGCCTGGTCCTCCTACTTAACTGTATCATTAATTAATCCATTCATTTCAGTAGCAAAGCCTGATGCTGAGTTGATTTACGCTGGAATAATTGCAGGTTAACTAAGCTACAGTCACTGAGCAATCCCAGTTATAAGAACATTCTTGAGTGCTGGGAGAGAAATAAGACAAGATGGAAGCACAGACACACCTGGCAGGCAGTCAGAGCAGTGTGAGTATTTACAGACCTTACTGTGAAATAGGAATGTGAGGCTGCAAAGAACTTGTGATTGTGTGTCTGCATATTCAGGCTCACAGGTGGGGTGCTGTGGGTTTGTGTCAAAGGGAGAAGTTTGACAAAAAGTGCTGATGAAGACCAGGCTACTGTCCTAGTACAGACTAAAAATACATTGCATTTGTCATTGTGAACATTTGCACTTATTAATAGCCAGTATTAAAAAAGCTCTCTGAGTCCATCTGTTAAAGTGTCTGGCTCAAGCACTGGCACATGTTCAGGGTAAGTTTTTGAAAATTTCTGCCCTGGGAAAGATTTTTTTTGCTGACTTTAAAATGTTAACAGCATTTTTATGAAATTTGTTAAAAACCTTTTACTTACTCAGGTTTATACATCGTGATCAAATTCTCACTGTAACACCACTGTTTTGAGCAGTGGCTGAGGAATATTGAGATCAGAACTGGATATGAGTGATCCAGCCTTACATTGGCATAGTCAGGACTGTAGCCACCCCTTATCAGCAAAGACTTGAATAAAATAGAGAGATCACGTACCAGGTGAATGATTGGTGGTTTGGGATAGCCACTTAAAACAGGATAGCACGCGGATACAAGATTTATGTGCTGGGAAATCTATAAGAAAAAAGGTGCTTATATTTTCCATCCTGATCACAGGATATCACCATTGTGGGATATAAATCTAGAAGATATAAACAATTATCTCCATGTGAGAGCTGGCTCTGTGGGATTGGAGGGGCTGAACAGTGCAGCCCCATGGTGTGGCAGAGTCAAAGGCAATCTCCTCCTGTCACCTCTCCAGTCCCTTGCAGTGGAGGCCCAGGACAGCTCCTGCCAGTCGGGCTTGGAGGAGCCTGTTGTGGTGCTAAAGCTGCCATCCTTTGTATTGTTCCAGGCAGCAAATGCATTTGAGGGTGAGCATCCCTTATCAGTTGTTCCCATGCTAGTGACTGGTTTGTCCTGGTGACTGACAGCTGTGATAATGAGGTTATTGTGAGGAGGCAATCAGTGCACAGAAATGTTTTCATGTCTTATGGTCTGGGATCTTGGGGGTTTTATGCCCTGAGAGGCTCTGTCTCTAGCTGGCTGGGCCAGAGCAAAGGGCAGAACACGAAATGACTGTACAAGAGAAATCCCTGTTGCTTTCTCATCTGCATTAGGGGTTAGTTTGTCAAAGTCATTGTAGGGCTGTTTGCTGTAGTATCAGGACAGGGTTTTCTAAGTGTTTTTATGTACCTTTGAAGTAAAAATACCTGGGGAACAAGGCAAGTCCATTAGTCCCTATGAACAACTGGTGGTTCACAGATGCTCCATTTCTAGGTAAATCCCCTCTGCTGCTCACTCTCTCAATGCTCACTGAACTCTGTTGACTTAACTCCAGGTTTTTACACAACTGGCTTATCTCAGTACAGTGCTGTGTCCCTGGGAGCCTCAAATCTGGGTCTTGGCTTAGACCAGAACAAAATACTGAGGGATCTGACTGGATCTGGCTGGGCAAGGATGGCATGGAGGAAGAGGGTGTTATTCTGGTAGCAATGTTTGATAAAAAACTTATCTTTTCTCTTTTATTGTCTGTTTTTGTCTCACTGGAGGTGTGGAAGCCTTTTTCAAAGCACCACTTTGGAAAAGCATGCAAAAATCTTGTTTCCTTTCTCTCTCCCCACTGAACTTCTCCTTATTATATATCTGTGAGTTGCAAAAAAAAGCCTCAAACCAGCAGTAGCTACAGCAGCTCCTGTCTCTCAGGGGCAAGATTAAAATCCACCAAAACAAAATGTCAGAGAAAACATTGAGTTTTCAGTCTCTGGTGCCACAGAAAATTGACCTGCTGTCTCTTGCTGCTGCAGTACAGAGCTGATGGAAGTACCTGGCTTGCTAGATTTCAGTATGAATGGAGATGGGTGATGAATAGGAGCCACAAATCACGAAGGTAAAGGAATGTGCTAGGGATGGTCCAGGTTGGGAATTGGATGATTTTGATGTCTGTACTGAGTGGTTAAGGCTAGAATTCGTGTTTCAGATGATAAGACTGTCCGTGTGTAACTTTTAAATTAAATCTGTATGTTTCTTACTGACATTGGACTTCCCTATGTAATATCTAACCATGCCTCTGAAATGCTTTGTAGGCATTACTTACAGGAAAGTAGTGGGGGTTTTCCATCTGTACATTCATATTTTAGTGGTTGCAATTTTGTAGCCATATCCAAAAATGAGAATTCTGTTTCTGGATAGAACAGGCGATTGAGCCCATTCCTGACATTTTGCATGATCCAAGATCCTAAACCCAAAAGTAGTCCTGAACCAAGCATGTACAAATTTGCCACAGCTGCAACTTAGACTGAAATGATTTTATGAACATTACTTACTGAAACACGCTTAGCCTGACAATCCAGCACTCTGCTCACAACTGTGGCAGGGTCTCTCCATCAAAGGGAACTGGAAACATCTGGTTCCTCATATGGTGAAGCAAAGAGCCAAAAGTGAAAGATAAGGGACACGGCAGCCGTGTGCCGCAATGTCACTCAACTGCAGGGCCACAGGAACCAGACCTGTTCATGTCTCTCTTGTATCTATGGAGACCCCGGAACTGCAGGGGCTGGGATGCTGGGGTCTGTCACACACTGCTGTCACCATGCAGACACAGGTGACAGGAAGATGAAGCTCAGCTGGCAGCGAGGGCCCTGCAGGGGTCAGTGCTGGCACTGCCAGAGGTCACAGCTCACTGTGAGACAGCAGAGCCACACCTTGACCTGGTGGAAATAACCAAACGGAGCAAACAGTTCAGCTCCTGCACTTTGCAACCTTCTCATCCCTCTGACAAACAACTCTCCACTTAGCCTGGATGGAGAGACCACAGCTGTCAGTGCCAGGTGCTGAGGCAAGGCCACCTTGGGCCCATGGGTGTTTTTTCCCTGGTGACAGCCAGTTCCTGGCATTGGTGGCACTGGGATAGATGTCCAGCTCTGTTTCAGGAGTCCCATTACTAGGTATGTGCTACATGAAGATGGCACTGGATTGATAAGACAGAAAAGGTTAATGGGCTCAGATGCAATTTTCCAAACAAATAAAACTTTGATCTGCAATGTAATTTAGATTATCTAAGACCTACACAGTCTGAGGCCTGAGATGTATCAGGATTCTCAAGTAAAAAGCATTTCCTGTGGCACAGTTTGATGTCTTTCAGGGATAACAAATTGAAAAGGCTTTCTTTTAACTTCCATGTCTCTCTTCTCCCCAGGTTTTGTTGTCTTTCCTAACCTCATTCATCTGCTAAAAAACAGGGCTGGAGACAGGAGTTTGTACTGGGCAGACCTGTGAGCACTTCTGAGGCCTTCTGTGAAAGAGATCATGAGGTGAAGCAGAAAATAATGTCTACGTTGCATTAAAAGTCAACATTTTGACAGAGAAGTTTTCTTTTGAGATAGAAAACTGTCCATTTGAGGACAGAAGAGGAAGGATCAAACATCCTTCAAGCTGTGATCTATCATCATATGGTGCATGGTCAAGTTGTCAGTCTAAACACTGTCCTGGATTTGCGAATCTTCATAAGCACAAATGTGCTTTGGGCACAGTGGGCTCATTGTCCCAAGAAAAATTGAAGGGAGGTCTTGAGTGATGTCTTATTATAGAGATGTTGCTGCTAAAAGCAAATTCTCCCAGCGAGTAAGTGCAGATTGTTTCTGTTATTGATTGCCACGGTCGCTGCTTCATTGAGACCACATGGCCCACTTTGTTTTTGTAGCTGTCTTTTATTAAAACTGACAAAGAGGTATCAGCGTTTGAAAAGACGAGTCTTGAGAGTCCCCTGGGCGGCGCTTTCATGCTGTAAAGTGATACTGGCAGATTTGATCCACAGATGCTTTTAACACAGTGATAAAACAAAGGCTTTCCTTCCCAGGGTGGTCTTCTACACAACAAAGTTTTCACTTTTTTCCATGCTCAATGGTCCAAGAAGTGGAGAGAACCTGCAATTCTTCCTACCTTAAACTGTGCTCTCAGGATCTCGTCCTGTGTTCTGAACTGCCGAGGACATCCCTATGTGTTTAGTTTTCTAAGGTATACTTTGCTGCTTCATCAAAGGTTCATAATGTGTTTTACATTCACATGGGTTATCTGTAGTGGTTTTCAGTGTTCCTGAGACTGGTGGTCAGAAAGTTTTCATCCTTCTTTCTGGTAACCAGCATTTACAGTCCCTAATCCTCTCTTGTTCTTGTACCTGACTTTCTAAGAAGCCAGTCAGAGTTTTATTTGAACATATAAACCTGGTTTGCTTTTATTTTTTTGGCATTATATTTGAAGGTATCTAAAAAAATTTAGATCTGAGGCATTTCATACTAGGACTTATCATGAGTGGAAATGTTTGACCTCAATCTGTCTGTGCTGCAGCTCCTGATCTGTAAAATGGGAATACCATCTTCTCTCATTTTGAAGAGACTTTATGAAGATAAATTAATCGTTGCAGAGCACTCAGATGTCAGAGTGATGAACACCACAGAAAAGCTTGGGGGGAAATAAATAGTTCTGTCTGCAGAGCAGGCTGTTAGTAGTGGCCATAAATAAGACATGAAGCTGCACTTTGATCAAGAGACTAAAGCAGATATCGAGTAGTTGCTGATGAGCCGAGCACCAGCCAGCCAGAGTGCTGAACACATCCAGACCAGTGGGAAGTAGTGTGTAATTGTGTGATTAAAGAGATATGTTAATGCAAACGAGCAATAGGACCAAAGTGAAGTTGCACCCATGAGCTCAGTGTGGGTTTGTCCTTGCTTTTGGATGTTCTGTTCTGCAGCCTTGCTGTGAGTGCGTGCCATGAGAGAAATACTAGCCCCTGGTGAGCATGAATTATTCTCATCCTGGACAACTGATTCTTTTTCTTTTCCTTTCCTCTGCTAACAAGTTGTGTTATACAGAATAGGGACTAAAAGCTTAAAAACAGGTCATGAAAACATCCTCAGAGCTGAAACTACCAAAAAGTTCTTCAGGCAGCAGCCTGTCTTCTACAGACCATGCAAAGCATAATCCAGCAAGTTCATGTGTCAGAAGGGGCTGTCAGAACCTCCTGCTCCATCCACAGCTCCAGGCTCACCTGAGCCCTGGCCAGTTGCTTGCTTGGCTAAAAAAAAGCACTGAAGCCTCTTATCCCTGCAACCACAGTGGAGACAGCTGAGTAAGTGTGATTCCATTTTTCTGGTGCAATATGGAGCCGCTTGGCTCCACCTTGGTTTAAGCTCTGAAGTGGCAAAGGGATGCTCACACTTGTTGGGGTGGATGAGCTGGCAGCGGTAGAAGCTGGGATGCCAGAAAACCCTGGTCTAGGAGATCCCCTGCGCTGGTGGGTCAACTCAGAGAACAAATAAGCTCCCCCTGCTCAGGTTACAGGGAAAGACTTCTTCTCCCATCAGGCAGTACCTGTCTGGTACCTGGTCCCCCACTCCGCCCCTTCCCTCTCCCCATTGGTTGTTGTATCCCTCTGCCTTCTCCCTGCCCCTTGCCCCCAGGTAATTGGTTGCTGGTACTGTGCCAGCCCCCTTTCTGTTACCCCTTATAAGCTTGTACACGAGGCCTGCTCGGCCTCTTCGCCTCTGACCCCTTCGGAATAAACCTTTCGGAACTCATGCGGAGAGCCCTCCACGCTCCTTGCTCCTGGTAACAGATGAGCTATCTGGCTTGAGTGCGGGGCTGTGTCTCGGTGCCAACCATCGGCACGGGGGCTAGGAAATCGGCCTGCGAGGTGCCGAGCTGCACCCCCAGGGCATCCCTTGCAGGGGATGCTTTTGGGTTAAAGCGGCGATTCCAGTCACCCCTCAGCACCCCGCATCAACACTTTCCTTGCCATCTTCTGTGCTCTTGTCAGCAAAGCGAATGTGTCCATGCCCTCAGTCTGCAGAGTCCTCCCAGCCCAGTTCTAAAGGAGAGGCTATGTATTTTTCACTACAATTTGCACATGTAGCCGGTTTTGTTTTATTTTTTTATTAATGAGTATTTTAACAAAGGTTAGATAGAATAGATTTTGTGTCTGGCGTATTTTTGTAATGCTTTTGACAAAGGTGCTTTAGTCACGGATTCACAGCTACGATTATGAGATGCCTTCAGAGCTTGACATGAAAAACCTAATCATATAGTTGATGAACAAAACATAAACTGCTTTTCAGAGGGGCATGTGTATCCTGGTCCATTATCTGGCCTTTGCACTCACAGCTCTTGACTACTTGTCCCTCATGAGGGGTTTTGGAGAGGACCACAGAAAATCCCTCCAAACACCTCATTAAGCAACCAAAGTGTAACCTACTGATGGCAGAGAGGCTGCAAGTAGCTCATCTCTGGAGAGAGCAGTGGGCAAGTCCCCTGAAATGTCTTCATGCTGTAATTGCATGTCACAGAGTCGGGTCCAACTTCATTACAGGCGCAAGGAATCAGTGCTAATGGGCCCTCAGCCAGCCCTGTCCTGCCTTCAGTGCTCTCATCTTGCACAGAGACCTTCTCCGGCGAGCCCTGCGCTTGACTGGAGCTGTTTGATGTGCCTGGCTGCCTGCCCTGCTCCTGAGGATAGGACACAGGCGAGCGCTCTGCTCTAAAGGTCATGGGGAGAGCAGACCCCCATGGTGTAGAGTCTAAATTGCTGCTTCCTTAGTTACTAAAATAAGCCTCTCTGCAGGCACTTGGGGTTGTGTTTTTTGGGAGTGGGAGCAGGGGTTGGGCTGTGCCTGCTGCACCCAGAGCAGTGTTCCCCTGCAGCTGTAGTTTGGAGCTGACCTTCTCACCCTGTTCAGGGATGAAGGGATGGGGAGGGCAGGGAAGAAATTCGGAAAGTTTTGGAAAGGCTCTGCTAGCTGTAAATGCAGCCTGTCTCTGCCTCCTCTGCAGTCTTCAGCTCCCCTTCTCCACACTGGTCCTGTGTTCATCCTATCTCAGCCTCCTCCTGACTTCCCCTTAAAACCAATCATGGGAACGAGTTGTAGTGGGGAGCAAGTTCATTCTGTCCTCTCTTCCCTACCTCAAAGTGTCTTTGCCTGTTCTGATTGCGAGGTCTTCGGGGCAGGGGCTGTACACTCCCTGTGTTTTGGCAGAAACTGCCTTAATTAGGGATCACTCTTGGTTTGTTCCGTCATAATAAAAGGGATTCATAATAATACTGCAGTAACTCACACCAGTCTTACTGCATTTCCTTCAAAGGAAGCACTCCAGAATAAGATGAGAGTAGATGAGATGAAGATCAGACCAGCTGTAATTACAAGTCTGTGATATCTCATTTTGGAGCAGAGCAGTTACACACAGTAGTAACTTGGCCGGCTCTTATTGTAGGGGAAAAACCCACACAAAAGGTATTTTTACATAAGTCTCTGTCAAATAGCCACCAATATTCATCAGAGAGAGCATGATTAAAGGCTCTTGAAGCATGATTGGAGTTGCCAGTTTTCATGAGATAATTAAGATGCAGGTTTGGTATATATATGTATATTCTGGTGATCTCATTATCTTCATTATTAATTAGTCTCTGTTCTTCACATTTCAGCTCCAGTTTCTTGTCATTAGGGTGACTCGCCTGTGAGTGATGCCTTAGTGAGATGCAGAGGAAGGATTCTGCCTCTGGAACAGCAGAGGAGGTGCCAGCCTTTGTTCAGAACTGCTCCAGAGAAACTGCAGTGCTTTGTACCAGATCAGCAGGTTTCCTTGCCATAAACAATTTCAATAATGTGCCCTGCCTGGTGTTTCCTGGCCAGGAACCCCTGGTTTCAGCAGGCACTCTGGGTGCTACTGCAAGTCACAGAATCATGGAATCATAGAATGGTTTGGGTTGGAAGGGACCTTAAAAATCATCATGTTCCAACTCCCTGCCATGCCTCACCACCCTCCCAGGGAAGGGGACAGCAGTGATTGTGATTTAGGCACTCAGTGACGTTCAGCAATCTTCTTCTAATCACCCAAATAACGAATATTTTTCCCGAATTTTCTCTGGCATGCTTCTGCAAGCACCTTTTTCGGGATGCATAGTGTTTGTTTGGGAGATCTGTGGGATCTGGCAGTACCAAGCATCCTTTTCCCGATGTAGCCATCTCTTTTCTTTCCTGTGGTAACGAGGATAAAAGTTTCTCTCCAATGTCAGCTACTTGTCACCATCCTCAAACCCTGGACAGGACTCGAGCACAAGGTACTTTGCAGGTACACTTAGTACAAGTGGCATATGGAAGGTGGGATTTAGGAAAAAACAAGATGAATTAAGGTGGAAACTGAGTGTGAAGGAACGCCCTGCCGTTTTCAGGGTCTAGCTGTTATGGCACTGGATGAGCGTATCCAGCATTGAACGGTTTCCCTCTGGAAAGCAGCTGTTGATGGAGTCACAAATACCGTGCTCGGGAGGGTCTCAATGTGCGGAGCCCGCTCATGCAAACCGCGCACAAAGCCTGGAGCGTATTTCAGTGTCTGTGGTCATCTGAGCAGACACTAACCTGCACAAATTCCTCAGCTGCCTGAAATCATGACAGGAGAATAGACTCCAGTCTCAGATGGGAAAAATGTATCACGCAAGCTCTCCTTCCGTGGCGCTCACTCAGTTGAGCTGCAGCTGCACCAAGCGGAAGCTGCTGTCCCGGGCAGACATGCAGACACCCTTCCTCTGCACCCTTGCAGCTCTTAGGCATGAAGCATTTAAAGGCCTGTGTCACTCCCAAAATTAATCTTCATTCCTTCAAGAGAAGCCAGTGATGGTCACCTGCCCTCCCTCAGCCATGACAGCATGCTCTGCTTTTCCCATTGTAGGAAACAAATCATAAGTCATATTAAACAGAAAATTATCACTTTACCATGAAATGTGTAAAAATAAGGTTTTTGTCTCAATGGAGATCAAAGGCAGCTTACAACAATCTCCACATAATCAGGCTTAGCTTTAATGAAGTGAGAAATGGACCTGTAATATAGCTAGGGTTATTACTTACTAAAGATTTTATACAGTTGCTCCTTAATGAGGAGTCATTGTCTAAACTCCTGACATTTTCTAGGACCTTTATGAGAAATGCCTCTATCAATGAGTGATTTGTGCCTTCTCAATTATTACTGTGTAATAAATGTCAAAGCCCTGGGTAGCTAACTGAGTAGTGCATTCAGCAGGTGTACCACACAGTTGTGCATATGTTCTTAACATCTCTATGATAATATTCATTTTAACTACTGCTACTTTATCTGTTCAATGCTTATTTTACGTTTTTCTCATCACAAGCTGTTGACAGTAGATCTGTGTCAGGTAATGTACAATTCTGTAATTGTCAGGTTTCACAACGTCCGTAGTAGTGCCTGATCTGTGTACCAATACAAACACTTCTGCCTTGCATCTTTCAGGAAACTATTACGAAATGTACCATGCAGGTAATTATTTCATGTGTGGTTGTTGTTTATTCTGCAGTGAGCCCCTGACATACAACTGTCTCTCTCAAATTGAATACTGAAAGGAAAAGCAGATTTTAGAAGTGTCCTATTTAAAAAGCAGTGAAGTTGTCTGTCCTTAAATCTGTCTTGTAGAAATTGTTTTCCCATTCATTTAGATTAATGAATGGGAGGATGTCTGGGAGGTGGTTTTGATTCCTGTTGTACCATTCATTATCAGCTTCCCAGCTTCCCGGGAGGGCTCCCGAACAGGAAGGGTCTGGAGCCCCACTGCCACCGCAGGGAGCCCAAGGTCTGCTGGGTCCCCTGCGTGCGGGGACCTGCCCCGAGCTGTGCCCTGCTGAGTCCCAGTGACCTCTTTGGACGCGTGGGGACTGCAGTCTGTGCTGGCTGAAGCTGCACTTGGCTTTCATCTGTTGCTGTTACACTTTGTTGCACCAAACCTAAGGCATCCCCTGCCCTTCCAGAACTTCTGTGCGCAGCAGAGGCAGAATTCTTTTCCTTTTCTTTCAATAAACTGTGGAAAGGGTCAAGTTCAGTGAATTGCTTTAAGCATTGCATATATAAGAATTGGGGCTAATTAATTTCTTTCTCTTCTTTTGCTTTTTCAACCTCAGTATTTTACACTTAAAAGTTGCTGTCTGTGATGAAAATGAGGGCAGGCTCAGGGAATACACGGGACATGAGATGTTACGCTGGTAGATGGGTTTGTGTCTCCCTGCTTTGCTCTGTTTTCTGAGAATTTCCTTATCACTTGCCTTAAGTAACTTTTGGGCCTCTCTGGAAAATGCCCTGTCTTTGGACACAATAAAGTCCAAAATATTTTAAAAGTATAAAGTATTTGAGTGATCTTTCAGTGATTTAGATTTACAGCATCTCTGTAACTCTGTGTATGAGCGCTGTTACAAAAGTACGCCCCAAAGAGCTTTGCCTCTTTCGAAATACCTGGAAGTAACTTTAAAGACAGGCTTTATCAAATGGCAAGGTAAGGGCTGGGGATTCTTTCGTTTTCCAAGTCTTTCAGTGCCATTACAGTTAGGAGGGACGTGTTTGTTTGCTGGCTGAATCCTGCAGGATGGTGTTTCCTTCCACATATGACACAGCAGTGACAACTGTGACAGTCAGTAAGGGCAGGGTTTGGCTCCCAGACAGGAATTTTACAGAAAATGGGGTTTTTGTATTCTCCCTTTGGCCTTGGAGTCTTCTGCTGCAAAGGCACAGAAACAGATTTTATTTCTTTATTTTTTTCTTTATTAGCACAGACAGCACAGTAAACACAGCTCTTATGAGGTGTTGTGAAAAAGGAAGTTACACAACTTCTAAGAAGTGAAGTGAATGTAAAATAACGAAGTCAGTGTGACTGTTCTCAGCCTTTTTGTTTTGCTTCTCATTATCTTGTAACTAAAGGGATTAAAATCAAGGACAAAACAGACATCACTTCCTAACAGGATCTGTTTTGCTTTGAGCACACTGAGGGTGCTTTAGCCTGACACCACCATCCCGGGGAGGCCGTACATGAGTTCGGTTGTCACTCTGTTGTAGAAATGAGGGTACACCAGGCAGGTGAGGCTGTCCCAGTGAACCCTGATGTCCCCAGAGATTGTCCCTGCCTGGGGACCTGACAGCCCTCAGGGGCTGTGCCTGCCACTGCAACCCCTTCACTTATGAGGCATCAAAACCCCAAAATCAGTCTGTAAAAATTCTGTTCCATCTCAGATGTGTTCTTGCAAACTCACCACCTGCAGGAAGACTGTCCATAACCCTGGGGTGGGAAGGCCCTGTCCACCCTGGCCTTGAACATTTCCAGGGATGGGGCATCCACAGCTTCTTTGGGCAAGCTGTGCCATGTACACACACATAATTTATATAAATAAATAAATTACATATAAATATATAAATAATAAACATATAATTGCATACCATTTTCTTTTATATATGATATAAAGTTATATAATCTAATATAAAATTATATAATAGAGAGAGAATTAATCGGGTTTTAATCGTGTTTTAAGCCACATTTCATTCCTCAGGAACCCCAGGCGTCTTCCCCTCTCACCAGCAATTGCAGATAATTTTGAGCAATACCGCATTATTTTTGAGCAAAACCGAGTGACTACGACAGAACCCACGAGCGGGGTTGGGCGCGCGTCATTCACACCCGCGGGAGCACAACACCCAACCGCAAACAACCCGTGCGACGGGGACCTTCGTGCCGCTGCCCGCCCACTGCCCGGACCCCGCGCTCGGATGTCACGGGTCTCCGGGTACCAAACGCCCGGCCCCGGCCCCTCCGCGTCGCCCGGCAACGGCGGGGCGGGGATGCTCCAACTGTTGCCGCCCCGCGGGGCCGCGCCGCCGCCGCCCCCCGCGCTCCGCCCGCCCTCTCTGCGGGGCGGGGACGGGACGGGGCGTGGGGACCGCACCGACCTCCCGGCGTCGCGCCAGGTACGGGCAGCCCGGCAGGAGGAGGAAGAGGAGGAGAGAGCCGGCCGGTGTCTCCTGCGGGGTGAGGAGGAAGTTTGCGGCGGGGTTTCGGGGGTTTTCCACGCCGCAGCTCCGGCGCGGGCTCCCGCTCTGCCCCTCCGGGGAACCCGCGCCGGGGCTGCGGCGTGAGGAGAGTGGGATCCGTGATGGAAGGGGGATCCTTGAGGCCGCTCCGCTCTGGTGGGGATCCAGAAGCGAGGGGAGAAAGCATCTATGGGGTTTTTGGTGCGGTATCGGCGGTTCCGTGAAATGCATGAAATTGCAGGTAGAGCGAAACCCTACTGGGTTGGTTTTTTTTCTTGTTTGCTAAAGGAGGGGATTTTTGCTCCAGAGTTGTGTATGCTGGAAGGTCGGGTTCGCTAGGGAAGTGAGCGGGCCCTGGGGATACTGTTATATGGGAAAATCTAAAGCCGTTTATGTCTGTCAGCAGCCGTGTGGGGTGAAGTGGGGGTGTTGGGGAAGAAGGGGATGTCTTCCTGCATAGCGGAGCCTCATATAGCTCTCGGCTCTGTAACCTGGAGATCGCCAAATACCTGGGATTTAAACCTTTAAAAGGGGAAGAGGAGGGGGGGAAGTACTTTTTAAGGATGAATGCAAGCGGGGGGCTTGCTCTGTAATTATTTTCTGTGGCACTGGCGATGTGTTTGGATTGCCATTACTTATTGTTGAGTGTTTTTAATACCCAAATGTGGTTCTGAATGCATTTGCTGGCTCCGGGATGCTGGTGACATAGGCAGAAAAAAATGATTTGTGGTTAGTGTGTGGCTGTCACAACAGCCTGTGCTGGAAGTACAGATGCTGCCTGTAGCCCTCATGTGGGACCAGCATTGCCCTGATGCGGTGGGTGAAGTGGTTCTGCCCCCGATGGGCCTGTGTGAGATGTGTTTGGCAGCATGTGAAAGCAGCTCATAGCAGAGATCTTGTAGATGTGAGCAGTGCCTGGCGTGGAGTTGTTTGTCATGTCCCTGAAATGGAGAAGGGCAACTGTGCTTTTCTGTTAGGCAGAAGTGACGTGCGGTTAGAGATCCTGGGGCAGGCAGGCACCCTCCTTGCTCTGTGCTGTGCTGATTTTGAGGTGGTAGTTTAATGTTGCTGCTTTGGTAGTAGCAATATTTTCATTGCTTATGGCAGATTTGTAAGGTTGGTGCCTTTGGGGGCAGAGAGAATGATTTATTCTCATGTTATGCAGCTGATTTATCAACTTAGGGTAAGGAGGAGGCACAGATGGGAGAAAACTTCTGAAATGGGTTCAGAATAGACTCTGTAAATGTGAGCTCCATGGTACTGTGTCCAGTATTTTATATTATTACCTGTATACCAGTATAATTTGTGACTATTTTGATCCCTTTTGTTATGTTATCATAACTGCTTCTCTTGAAAATAGTTTTATTCCATTCGGATGACATATGAAAGGGGGGGTTGCTCCAGTGATGGAACTGGATTGCCGTTTCCCAACACAAGTTATTTTTCTGCCTATGACCCTTCTGATTTTTGGGGGAGGTGGGGAGTAACTTGGTGTCACCTCCAAATATGTGCAGCAGTGTGGAATATTATTCTTACAACTGGGCACAGAAGGAGGGTGGAATTTCTGTTGCTGTTTAGCAGCATCTGCCCAAACTGAGAGGAGCATGAGCTGTACCAACGCGAAGTGTGGCAGCCTCCAAGCAGTTTTAAAACCTCTTTTAATGGGCTTCTTTTAAGTTTGTTATTTGAAGAATTACTGCAAACAGCAGCAAGTCTCCCAGACACCACCTGATGTGCAGATGTTCCTCAGCTGTGGTTGCCTTGACAGGGCTCTTACCACCAGGTTGGTTGGGGAGTCTTTGCCATGTGCAAAAGCCTGCAAAACAAAACACTCCCCATGCCAAAATAGCAGGGGGAATGGAATTGCTTTGCTCCAGTTATTGATTAACCAGTGCTGTTACGTGTGTCGAGCATAGCTTGATCTTAACTTTTTCTTTTAAATATAGTGTCTTACTGAAATATTTTAAGTGGTTACTAGACTAATAATGGGTTGTTACTGGATTAACTATTATCCAAATATTAATATCTGCAAATGCTCACCATGTTTGGGTAGATGACCCCTTAAAATCTGAAATGCAGTGTAATAATGTCATTCCTTTTGTTCTTTCTGTAGTCATTTAGGTTGATTGCTGCACCAAGCATAGGACAGGCTCTGTAAGTGCTTCCTGACAACACAGAGCAGAGCTTTGGGCACTGTGTTGCAGCTAACACGGCTGGTTAGTAGTAAGGGGTCTCTGCATATGGCTCTGCTTTGAATTGTGTTTGCAGTGCAACCTAATCTAAATTATTTCTACTTAGTTCCCATCTGCTTTGTCTGTGCAGGTTCAAGGGTAGAAATATCTCTTGCCTATGTGTATTTTACTGTGTAAATGAAAAAATCCCAGCTTATTGACCAAGCCAGGGTTTACGATCAGTGGGTTCTTAGTTCGTGTTTGTCATGTGTGGAGCTCAATGATGTGCTTGGCAGCCCTTCTGCAATTAAGTGTTTTAACTTCACTGTAAGAAGTGATAAAAAGGAGCAGGTATGTGAGAGCCATTGTTTAAAAAGAAATAAAATGTCTTTTATAAATAGATGGGGAGACTAACATTTTTTAAAAGTCAGTGCTTGCAATCTTTGCTGGGTAAAGGCTGCAATTCCAGTTATTCCTGCATGAGGATGCCTTAACCTGTGGTTTGCCCAGCCACCAGCTGAAGAGCAGCCAAGGTCCTGCAGCTCCTTTCTTCTCCTAATGAGGAGCTCTTCAGAGCTACTTCAGTATTTCTTAAACATGAAGTAAATTACCTTTTAGGCTTGTCTGCATTCAGAGTGACCAACGAGCCCTGGGAAGTGTTTCTGTATAAACTACAGCAAAGCCACATCCTTTATGCTTTCCCTCTGCTTGCCAACATAAACTACTCATCATCAGGCATGGCTGGATTTCTTACTGTGTTGGAGAAACTCGAGATGTTTCTCTACCTCTTGGGGTCTGAAATTGCTCCCATTCCCCAAGTATCCCTCCCTGCTGGAGACTGCAGTGTAATCTAACCCGGGTGGGTGGCAAGACAGAAGTATGAGTTGTGAGGTAAAAATCTTTTTTTTCTTTGTTTTTCTTTAAATGGCTTTATTTTGTGGTGTTTGCTGGAGACTAGGCTTGCAGCAGTATAGAAAATAAATGCAAAAATTATAGTTTCCAAATTCCTTGGGGGAAGGGAGTTTGACCAGTGTTCCTGTGAATAATTAGCTTAGACACAGGCAGAACTGTTCCTGCCTGGGACAGCTTCTTCCTGTTCTTCTCGCTGTTTGTGCCTGATGGTGCTCTGGAGGTGCCAGGAGGTGCCTCCTCCTCCTCCTCACCCAGGGGCTGGGGCAGCACTGAGTCAGCTCAGGGAACTCTTCACCTATGTGCCTGCAGCACCCTCGGGCAGGTGTGATGCAAAGGTTTTGTTATTTGCTGAGTCCCCGACAGGGTGACCTTGAGGCTTGTCAAGGAAAACACTTCTGTGTGTGAGCTCAGCTGTCCCCTGAGCAGAAAACACCAGTGGCACTGTAACTTAGAGTTGGTTAATTAGGGGTCTGAATTGAGAAGTGAGTGCTGAACTCTCTGCTTTAGGCATAAAATAAAGACATTTTTTTGAAAGCAGCCTTCAGCTTTCTTTGTCACAGCATAGGTGTTCACTTGAAGGATTGCTTCAAAATAACATGGGACCATTCCTCTGACCCTTGGTCTTAAGACTGGTCTGTACTGGGGATCTATGGGGTGCCTTTGACCATGAGCTGCAGCTCTGTGTTTGCTGTGTGAGGAATGCTGTGACATCTGGCCAGGGCACCCAGGGCACAGTTTTGTCACCAAGTGTTCCTGCCAAAGGAATGGTGAATGCTGCTGCCCACAGTGTGCTAGAGCTGCCCTCGCTGGCCCTGCTGGCAGGTTCAGCCGGGGCTGAGCTGCAGTCTCAGGCAACAAACCCTGGTAAGAATTTGACGTTTTCTGTCCTCCCTCCCTATTACTGGTGTTCTGACTTTAAAATAGAATGAGATTGTCTCATCTCAAGGCAAAGGCTTCTCAAGAGGGTTAATTATGTCACATTTATTATCTGCTCTGCAGAGCTTGTTTGGCAAATACGAATTTTTTTTTTTTTTTAGTTGTGTACCAGCTTTTATAAACCAAGGTCTGCAGCACTCCCACAGACAGCACGAAGGTGATGCTGGGTTGCCCACAGCTCATTTCAACGTACAGCTGCCTGACCTGGGTGCTCTGTCTGGGAGGAGTGGGTGGCAGGGGATACCTGCTGTGGGCTGTCCCAGTAGTTCATTGTGTGGGAAGGGCCGTGGTACCAGTCTGAGGAGGTCTGGCAGTTTGCACAGTCACAAGCATTTCACACTAGAAATGTTACCAGAGACTTTTCAGGTAATTAGATCTCTTTTTGCTCTTACTGGAGTGGGAACCTCAGGAGTTTCCTGAGTGATGTTTGTGACGTGCTCGTGGCGTGTCAGAATGGTGCCACTTCGCACCACTTTTTCTAGATTTGTTAAAGAAAAAGGAAACTGTCTTGCAGTTCAAAGGTAAAAGTGCCTTAAGCAATGTTGGAACAAGGTGCCAAACCATGTGGTGGGTTTAATTCTGAACTCTGTGGTTGATGTGCTGGCCCCATCCATTCCAAAGGTAATGTACTCTTGTTCCTAACACTGCAGATTAGGATGTTTTTTCATCTGTAGAAGGATTCTCCTTGCTTTGATGAGCCTCCAGTGATGGCTGATGAGTGTGTGATAGTCCAGTAGTGGGAAGCAGCCCCAGGGAGTGATGGGACACAACTTCAAAGTAAAGGGAAGAGCTTTTTTTTTTTACTTTCTTTAGAGGATCAAATTAGCAGTCTGCTGAAGCCTTTTAATGGTAAAACTTTCAGAGCATAAACAATGACCTGTGAAAAGGAGTGCTTGGATCTGGACCCTGTGTATGATGAGGTCTGGCATCTCCATTATGGCCAATTAAAGTGACAGGTAGCAGAGTGTAAACACTCCTGACTCCTGCCGACCCCTGGCTGGCTCCGGGCTGCACGCAGCCTTTCTCCTCTGCCTTGGAAAAGGCAGGATGTCACTCTGAACTTCCCAGCCAGAGCACAGAGAAGCCTTTCAGAGCCCCTGTGCCCTCCACTTGTGTGGTTCAGCAAGAACAGCCCAGAAGCTGAAGTTTGGTCTTGCAGTCGAAACCTGTTGTCCTTGAATTGCTCAGTTGTACGAGATACAGGTGTTAGCCTGCAGAGGGAAGGCAGGCTGGCAGTGCACTGCAGCTCATGGGCTAGCCTCTCTGGGGACTCTTCACTGCCTTTCCAGGATGCTGTCCAGCACTCAGTCCAAGATCTGGATCTTAGGAATAATCATGTCCGTAGAAGTCCCTTCCAATACCCACAACAACATGTGAAGCTTTGCCTTAAACTGAGCTTCAAATATTAGATATGTGTAACTAAACAATCACAGGAAGCTATTGTGTTGACCAAACTAACTTGTGGCCTTAAAATAGCTTCTTATTTGAGCAGCTTAGTGGAATAACAGTGCTCTGCAAGCTGATCTTGAACTCTGAGAGATTTTATACTCCCAGTTATATGGGGAGACTCAGTGTTCTTCCGCATTCTGCAGCAGGAGATGGAAGCCGTTTCTGTGACTTCCTCCCTCCCTCATCAGCCTACATGTGAGCAGCCCTTCTCTCCCCTGTGCACAACCACAGCAACCTGGGTGAGAGAGAGAAAGATGTGGGCGAGAGCCACATGTGGGCAAGAGGGGGCCGGCCGTGGGCAAGAGCCAGATTTAGGTGAGACACAGCCGGCCGTGGGCGAGAGCTCACTCACATCATGGACACAGATGCACGTGTGGTCTCACTTAGTGATTCTACATTTTCCTCTTCCGTAGTCTCTCCTGTTCCCGTCAGATCAAAGGGTAGATCAGCACCTCCCCACCTTTGCCTGACAACTGAAAAGGAAAGGAAATGTGCTGGGGAAAACCTGTGCTTTAAAAAAATGTTCATAGCCCACTTGGTGTAAATATGCAAATGTTTTTAGAGGAGTGGCTGTTTCTAAAACACATTAGTGAGAAATGCTTCACACCCTTCTTTGTTAGTCGGTAATTAAGAGACTACTTGCCTTCCAATGCAGTGGCTGTTTAAATAAAGATGAGAGAGCCTGGATTTTCTCTTATGATGGAGTGCAACAGTAAGTAACTTTCATCTGAGACTAAGCCTGGCACACCTCCCCATGGCACCTCTTCCCACGCAGTTGTGGTGAGGTGACTTCCTGTGCTTTTGCTAGGAAGAAAGTGGATGGGGACTCAGACTTGCATCTGTCCCACAGCAGATTCAGCTTGTCAGAGGCGTCAGGGGCACGATCCTGGTGAGGGAAGTGCCATGGCTGATCTGCATGTGGCATTTCTTGTTTCTGGTTGTGTGTGATGGGTCCAGCTCTTACTAATCAGATTGCACAGTGGTGGGATACTTGGATCCTCTTTTCTTCCCTGTCTCCTCCAGCATACTGTGAGGCTGTCTGAATGTCAGGGGTGCTGGTGATTTGGCTGTGATGGGAGTGAATTTTAACGAGGCTGGCTCTTCAGCATGAATGTATTGATGTAGGCATGTCATGTAGCTTGTCTGTCAGCCAAGTTTCTAGCATTCAGCTGCTTTATACGCGTATTTCGGAGATTGCTTTCAACCTGGGAAAACCCAGTCAGGTCACTGCAGGGCAGGGCAGAGCTGTATTCCCATACCCACCTAATGCTGACACTGCTTTCCTGCCCCACTAGGATCAGAATGAATCCATGGGAATCGCTGTCTTCTGGCTTCTGCTTCTGTTTGGGGTGCCTGTTGCAAAGGGAGCCTGGGCTTACTCATCTGCCTTCAATGCAGCCACACAATCGCCTCTTTCGAGGGAGGGAATTCATTAGTTTCTGTGGAGTGGCCTTGGATCTGTGGGCAGCAGGTGCTTCTATAGAGCAAACTGTTGCTGAATATTCAACAGTTGCTATACAAGCGTCTGGCCGGCTGCCTGTGAAGCACTTGGAGTTATCTTGAGCATCCGATTAGATAAAGTGCAAAGTACTTACGGCTTTAAAGCTACCCGCAGCTATGTTGTGTTGGTGGTATTTTAACGTTCAGGGTTGGTTTTCTTTTTATGAGAATCTTCCAAGCTCATAAGCAGCAGCTTTACCTCTTTTGACTCAGCCAACAAAGAAGAGAGCTGCCTAGGAGAATGACAACCCCAGTGATTCATATTCAAGTCGTCAGAACCTTGTTCTCTTGGTGGTTTCTGCTAATGACATGTGCACTGGAAACAAATGACTCAGGCTAGAAGTGTCTATTCATCTTTAAACTTCTTAAACTCTCTTTAATCTCAAGTTAGCTCTCTCAAGGCTACCTGCATAACACTTTTTCTTGCCAACCTCTAATTCAGTACACGAAATACTGTAGATACTGTGAAGGAATAATTTGAGAGGCTAATGTATGCAATCAGCATTTTCTTTTTCTTTTCTCTCTTTTTTTTCTGCAGTTTAATTTCCTTAGGTGTGGTCTGTACCACCTTGTGCTAGATGTCACCATTGAAAGTATAGTTCTGTGAGAAACTACGGTCACTGAACAATTACAGCTTCAAATAACTTACAGCTTTAGTCAGTAAGGTGTGGGTGCCTGTATATTGTTTACTAGCGACGTGTCTGGATTCTGTTGTCTCGTAATAGCTTACTTAACCTGTATTAGTTGTTTTAAAGTTCCTTTGTCTGTGTTCTCCTACTGGTTATTTAGGCCACAGAAGGAAAACTTTTAATTAAATGTGTGATTGTGACAGTTGCACTGGAGGCTGTTTTCACCAAGGGAGCTGAAAAGACACCTGAGTGGTGTTACCCGAGTTCCACACTTCACAGGATCTGCACGAGAGGTACCCATGTGTCGGGAATATTGCATTATCAGGGTGTAGGGATTCCACACCCCTAAGCTCTCAAAGCTCAGTGGGGGAGCATGTAGTTCCTACCCACAGGGAACAGGTGTGCAGGCTGGAGCACAGTGGCTGTCGCTGGTCCTGGCTGCTGTACATCAGCTGAAATTGTGTTAGCATCGATTGGAGGTGGACCTTGAGCACTTAAAAGCATGAATTGACAGCTGCTGGAGCTGAGCCCTCTCGCTCCTGGCACGGTAGTTTGTGGTGCTGCTGGCTTTGAAAGGGCTGAGGTCCTCAGTGTGTGATTTGGCTGCCGGGTGCTCAGAAGAGCAGCTGAGCTGTGCTTCCTAAACACCCGCTTTGTTTGCCTCGGGCAGTGGGGTCGGGGCCAGGTTTGTGAAGAGGGCCACTGGCAACCTGGGATGTGGCATCCGCTCTCCCTCTGTGAGGGAGCAACTGAGGGGGAGCTCCTTCAAGGAGCTTGGCTCACCCGTGTTCTCCTTTTGTCCAGTGCCCATCAGTCCCCGAGCTCCTCACTGCTTGAGGATGGGGTCAGCAGAAGGAAGGACCTGCTTCAAGGAGGGGTTCCAAGTCTTGCAGTGAGGCATTTCAGAAGCTGTAAAGCAGGTGTTGAGGCTTATGATGGGCGTCCATAAACTAATTTCTTCTTCCTTTTTTTTTTTCTTTTTCCCCCAAGGGGCTTAAAAGTGCAGGAACAGAGGAATTACTTTGGAATTTCTTTGGAAAAGAATCCCTGGCACTGAGCAGGCTGGGGACAGTGCAGTGTGTGCTGTAGGTGTAGATCAGCTCTCCCATACAAGTAAATGAGTGAAAGTTGCCAGAAAGTGACAGGAGAAGTGAGCCCAAGCCCCCAGCCTGTAGAGATGACACTGCACATTTAATTGATAATGGACTCTTCAAAGAGCACCTCAGCTGCTATTATTAGAAAAAGCAGATGTGTGGCGTTACCTACAGGGAGCAAAAAGGGAGTCTTTTGAGATCTTCTTGACCTTTACTTTCTTGTGTTAATTTTTTAATACCACTGAGATTTTCCTGCTGTAACAACTTGCTTAAGCAGAGACTTCTCCAAGACCTCTGAAAAAGACGTGCTAATTGGGAGCTTCAGGGATCCACTGTGTACTCCTTGCCCCTCTTTCCCTCCTGGATCAGACTTTTACCAGCTGGTGCAATTCCATAATAGCAGTCGGGCTTTGTTGCATTAAACTTGTTAAGAAAATAGGAGGTTTGTGCCTGTGGGACCCAGCTTGGGAAGGGGTGGGGGGTGGAACTTCAGGGAAATGACGGATAAATAAACACTTCTGAGGTAGTTCTGAAACATTGTAATTGCTCTTAACAATCTTTGCTTTTTCAACACATACTAAAAAGGTACTGCTTGTGCTATTTGTAGGTCCCAAGGTACTTTGCAAAGAGCAACAGTGGCATTGTCCCTGCTTGCTTTGGGAGGGTGCAAGGTGCAAGTCACACTTGCTGAAGAACCCGGGGCTAAGGCAGGGCTGGGGCAGGTTCCAGGGCTGGTGTCTGAGCTGCCAAACCACGGGCTCGCTGGGGATGAGGGCTTGTGACTCAGAGCTATGAATTTGATTGCATGAGGCAGCATGATTTCAATAAATACTACATGGCATAGACTAAGGATGAATCTTTGAGACATCTCTCAAAGCAATACCTGGGGAAAGTTTCAGGCATAATAAAGCTGACACAGAACAGTGAGAAAAGGGTTTTTGAATAGTGCCAGGTGTCTTACTGACATTACTTGTTAATCTGGAAGACCTGTTGAAAGCTCAGCTAGAAGAGCATCCCGGTGGCTGCTCTGAGTGTGTACCTGGAGTTTCAAACACAGCAGGCAATGCTGTCCTTTTCCCTGCTGGGGTATTCATTAGTTAATGAGGTTTGAACAGGTGGGCTTGTTTGGAATTTCTTCAACCTCCATATGCAAGGAGATTTCACAGTTATACAAATTGGTATTTCAGGAAAAAGGTGGATGGTGAGACCTGCATTTCTAATAGGAGTTTCTGCAAATCTTAAAAAGCTGCAGCTTCTGCCTGACTGATTTCCTGTTGAAGTGGAAAAGATAATTTGTGTCATCAGCACAGAACATCACTGGTTCTGCAAAAGGGAGTTTGAGCCTCCTTGGCTCTAGCAGAGGAGTGTCCAGAGGCTGTGGGGGTGGACTTGAAGCTGAGCTATGGCAGGTGGTGCCACTGGGCCAGTGTCTCAGCAAACATGCCCACCAGAAGGGCAGGGAGTGCTGGTGATGGTGCCAGTGCCTTGGGATTCCTGGGTGGGATGACAGTTGTGCCTAAACATGAGGTATATCCCTGAATGAAGTGCTCCATTCCTCGTGCCAGTGAACTCAGCTTTAAAAGCTTCACTTGCTAGCGGTAGCTCAATGGTCAGGCTGTCAGTGGAGCTTCCAGGTGAGCTTTAGAGTGGAGCTCTGAGTCAGAACTGGCTCTGGAGCTCGGAGTTATTTGTGTCATGGTGGACGGAAATTGTCAAAGCAGCATTGTGTGGCTGCTTACCAAAGGACAGAGTAAAATCTTAGCCTTTATTTTTTCAATTAAGAATTTTTATTTGTGCCTCAGGGACAAGCAAATAGAACCCAGCTTGTCTTGGCTATTCTTAGTATTCATGGGGCAGGAAGGGGAGGGAGAGGACAAACAGCAAGAGCAAAGAGTTGCAGTAATGGGAATGATGTCTTATTTTAGTTGATACTTAATCAAGACATGTGGCTCCAGGAAGCAGGAACAGATGATTTTGCTTTTTTTTCCTGCTCTCATATACCTTTGATTATCACCAAGACTTACCCTAAACAATTTAACACCTGCCAACTCTTTTTTTGCCTCACAAATTTTTGTCCATCCTCAGAGTAAACTGTTATGTTTATCTGTTTTGCTTTTGTTTAATCTGTAATAATAATCAAAGGACTAACTCTCGGTGATTAATGTATTATCATCTCTCAAAAGCTGCCTCATTTTGTTATAAAACGTTGAGGATATTTATTACTTCAAGGGCTTCAAATTTGTTAGTGAATTAGGGTAAAACTGACTGCATTTTATAGCTGGGTATTGTGTCCTTCCCTCCTGTGAAGTCAGAGACAGTACTTGAGCCTCTCTGGAAGGTACAGGTAACTTTATTGGCTTGCAGGAACTGGCTTTGTAAAGCAGGTCAGCTTTTTGTTTCATGGCTTTTGTTCAGTATCACTCTGGCTCGCCAGGGCATCCAGAGAGTGTCTGATTGCTTCTCCTGTATCTGCAGAACTGCCTTAAGGGATGATCTGAATTGACTCCCGATTTTCCTTGTGCCAGGGCGGTGAAATCCAGGACTGTGCCTACTTGGACAGCGAAAGCGCCTACAGCGAGTCGGAGCTGTTTCCTGATGAGGACGCGATGACTCTGGCACAGCAGGAGGTTCACCATGAGTCTGACATGGACAGTGCCATCGAGAGCGCCCAGAGCTCGGAGGCCTCGGACGTCTGTCGGAGCGAGGACAAGGATGGGGTGCTCGGTGGCCTCTTCCTGCCTGGTGACAAGTGAGTGGTGCTTTTGCTCCATGGCAGCTCCGCTTCAAGGTGTGCGCCAGGGAGGAGGGAGCCTTTATGTGGCTAATCCCCACTGAGGGAGGCTGAGGATGGCTGATGGATTTAGAAACTTAACATCCATTTACAACGTAAGGAGGATGGATGTCCAGGTCCTCTAAGTGGCTTAGATAGTCTCAGTCCTGGCTCCTTCTGGCACATTCTGTGAGCACTCACAGCACTTGAATGTTGTGTGTTGGAGTGAAAGTGTTGGGTCTCTCCAGAACAGATCACTGCATTAGCATCCCCCAAACCTTAGGCTCTTCTCTGTTGCCATAAGCTTTATATGCTGGAATTAAAACAAATACTTCCTGCAAAGCAGTTCAGTTTGGGGAATGCTGCTGTAGTCTTTTGTACATCTAGTTACCTGATGTTTTGAGCTCTGCTGATTTGCTTTGCACGTACCAAGTTAATTCTTTGTGTTTCTAATTTTCCATAACCTTTATTGTACAACAGTAAATTGTGTTTAATACGGGGTGTCCTGGCATGTTTGTGTGTAACCATAGTTTGCTGTTAACACCAGTGTCTCTGTAACCCTAACTTGACTCTTCCCAGGTGTGTACCTAGGAGTGCTGGTTAAAGATGACTAGGGGAAAAAGGACCCAACTTGGTTTAATCATTTGCTTTGAACTGAATTAATGCAATACCATAGGACAGAGCTCAGCTGAGCTTGCTTTGTAAGCCTCTGCCTTGTCTTCCCTATTTTGGGCCTGTCATCTTGATTTGTGCCTCTTGAGCTTTGTTCATTGCTAAGGCAGCCTTTCTTTTCTTTCCTGGGCCTCCTTGGATGCTCCCTGTGCTGCCTCATTCCTGCCCTCCTCCTGAATTTCTCAGCTAGCTGAGTTCTGTCCTTCTCCCATTTGCCCAAGCAGCCTCAGAGACTTTATCAAGATATTTACAATTTCCATCAGCTCTTTATCAAACTTGTCTCCTTTGCTTGCCGTTCCCAGTTCTCCAGAGCCTCATCCTTCTGGTGACTGATTTATTCCCATGCTGTGTTCGAAATGTTTTTCCTCCCAGCTGTGCCAGTCAGGCTCTTGTGAAGGAGGTGGGCAAGGCATTGTGTCTCCTGTACCCTCCTTTTAGGGCAGGCAGGAACTACCAAGAGCTACTGTGCTACTACTGATAGACCTTGGTTCATCCTCTGAGACCTCCTCTGCTTTGGTAAATCTGTGGGGGAAAAACTTGGGAAGCTTCATGCTTCTGTGTTAAAAGAGGCAATAGAGAGATTTACTTCGCTGCTTGTTGAAGAAGCGGGTGGGTTGTGTATCAGGTGTGTCAGCCCTCTGAAATCCTGTTCTGAAGAACAGGAGATTACCTTTAAAAACAAACAAACAAAAAAACACCAAACACTTGAAAGTTCCCTTCAGAAAGCGTGAGAATGCAGAAAATCGGTCACTTTTAACAACTCCTTTGCAACTGACTGCGCGACTCCTAGACCTCCAATCCTGGTGGAAGTGTTACAAGGAGCTTCTTCCCAAACTGACTTGGTGTAACTACAACTGAGATGCAAACAGCAGTAGGATTGTAAGATCTCTCAAAAACTTATCAATACGCAGTATGTCTGTGACACAGCAACACTTTATGAATAAATGTTAGTGCGATATGTTGAGCTTCTCACGAATCCCTCAGCCAAGGAGCCTTGTTAGATAAGTTTGATCTATTTCTAGTATGAGTATTCCTATTTTCATCCCTCAGTAGTGTGCCTGGCTTGACTTGCCCTAATTTCTGTTAATGTGAGTTAGATAAATGAGTTGCAGGTTTTAAATGGATCTCATCAAAACAGGGGAAACAAAAGAGCATACATCTGAAATGTTGGCAGGCTTCCTCTGCTACTAATTGCTTTTGGAGGGAAGGGATATGCTAATGATGCTTGCACCATCCACCAAAGGAACACTGGTGCTTCTCTTGTTTACAGCTCACAAGTGGAATATTACAGGAAGAGGAGCCCCTGTAGAGACATTGAGGGGCTCCAGGTAGACTTAGAAGAAATTTAGGAGGTAATAGTGTTGAGCTGCTTGAGAAAAATGTCACCTGGGAGCTACTGTCCCATGGCTCAGCTGCTGGAGCTGGAGATAACAAGCACTGTGCACTGAAGCAAAGGGAGAGAAAAACTTAACCTGATCTGCATGAAGTGCCAGCAGATTCCATCAGCGCCTTGTCTGTACTGCAGAGGCCTTGGATTCCGCTGTAGAGGGAACAGCTGGGCAATGCCAGGGCCTCACAAATGAAGCATCTATTTCAGGTCTTCCAGGTGTGTTTTCCGTAGGGAGAAGTTTGTTTGTAAGAACTTGTATGTGAGTTTACAGGCTTGTCTGTTCGAATGCCTCACCAAGGTAGGAGCTGTGCAAACCCGTGTAAAACACCTGCACTCTGCAAGTGCACTGCACAGGGCAGCCTGGACTCTGGGCAGGTGAACCCTGTTCACCCTCTGCAGCCACCTTGCTCCATTTTATTAGTTTTGATGTGCTCAAAACTCTCTGCCAGCTGCTTTCCTGTGCTGCCTGACTCTGCTGATCTGTTTACCTATGTGCCCTCTTTCTCTGGTCACAGGGTCCTGCCATTCCCTACCCATTTGACATCATTTTAGGTACTTTCTGGTAGTTAGCCTTTTCTTGTGGTCCATATCTCCTCTAAAAGACAGGATTTGTCCTGATGGAAGGAAGGGCAGAAACCCAGCCTCCATTGGGTCATGTCGGTAGCTTTAGTGACTCTCTGGTATGTGGTGAGCTGAGGTTTCTTTCTGACCACATGGAGGAGAGTGGCTGGAACTCCTGGGGTGTGGAACAGGGTGTATCTGGATTACTGGGAAACTCTCTGATTGTGGAATAGAGTGACAGCCTCAGTCTTATACATGTTCCTCTCACTATCCTATGCATTTCGAAGCTGTCTGTGTGGTTCCTGCATTCAGAGCAGAAATCCCTATGTGGTCTTCGCGTGGAAATAGTGGCTGAGGATCACTAAGGCGTGCTCTTTAAAGTGAAATGGTTTGTGTTGATCCAAACTTGTCACACAGGTACCTTGTTCGTAGATTCTCATGCTCTTGTCTCTCAAGACACTCTGTCAGCTGCACATCAGGTCCATTTAGCACTTCAGGGGTTTAGCACAAAGTGAGTGGGTTACAACTTCAAAGAGGGGGCAGCCTGTGAAGGTGGAAGGTACCACATGAGGTGAAGTGCTATCCAAGCCGGCCTTCGAGATGTTTTGACCTCTTGTTTCAGGTCAAGTCCTCACAACCCTTCTGCAGCATCTGACCTCTCCACTTATTCCACCGCCTCCCTGATCAGTAACGAAGAACAGTTTGAAGACTATGGGGAAGGAGATGATGTGGATTTTACTCCCAGTAGCCCATGCCCTGATGATGAGACCAGAACCAACGCCTACTCTGACCTTGGCTCATCTGTATCTTCCAGGTTGCTCCTTATTCATTAACAAACAATTTTTCAATTTTATTCTTCTTTGACAATACCAGAGTTTACACTGGTTAGATAGACTCACCTTAAAAGCAAAATGTTATCAGTTCATTTCCTGCCCTCTAATTGATGGACTGCATTTAATAATAAGAGCTATAGCAAATATGTTGTTTCTGATAACCTCTGTTGGGTTCTGTTGAAATAACTGGGCTGTTTTGCTTGTAGAGATTTCTTTCTACTGCAGACAATAATTCCGCAGTTCAGAGCTAGTATTGGAAGGGATCTGCTGTGATGGAAACCAACTTAGCATTATGTACCCACCCTGATACAGAGAAGACTTACAAAAGAGCGGTTTCCCTTTAGTGTTCTCATACTGCAAATCCTTAGCACTAATCTGTGAGGGGAACTGCTGCATATGTTCAGGGGGTTATTTGAAACAAGCATCCTATTGACTTGGAATGTCTTGGAAAACATAAACAAGTAGCTGCTGTCTAGGGGCTAGAAATGCCACAGCAGTGCACTTGCTTTCCACATGTGATCTCAGTCTCTGCAGCTCTTGCGTCCTGTGGCCAAGGCAGATCCAGATTTTACTGTCCTTCCCTGAACAAGGGAATGTGTGAGCAGGGTTGGGAAGAGCTGAGCATGAAGATTCTCTAGGATTTCTCCTAGAGATCAATAGCACATGGAGGTCTTGTGCTTCATTGCTAACACAGGACAAGCTCACTGCATCCTTCTGTTCTGCATGCGACCCCCACGTGCTCCCTTCTGTTTCCATCACTTCTGCAACCCAGCCTGGCCACCTCTGTCATGCATGCAGAGCCAGACCCCTCTCCACTGCCCCTTCACGATGATGGCTTGTGTCTTCCATCCCCTCTTTCCTCAGGTTTATGCAGCCCTTCCCATTCTCATTCCTGGGGCTCAGTGCACTTCATGCTGTGATTGCTCTCTTTTATTTGAGTTTATTTTCTCTTTATCATGCCAAGAGATACTGTTATCTCCTCTTTAGACCTGTGTCCACTTCTCCCTTCCCCCTCATTCCAGGGTTGCTTTCATCCTGCCATCTGAGGGGGTTCGTGTGACTTCTTACCAGACCACTCTGTTTTTCATCTTCCTGCCTTTCTCTTGGAGAAAAGACTCTTCAGGTTGCATGCCACACTCTAGTGGGAAGATGGGCAAGATGAGAGTGGGACATTGCTGAAGTGGAACATACTCATGTAGCTGCCTTTGCTACGTGCATCACAGTGGACCTCATGTACCTTTTGCTGTTCTTCTGGTCACCCAAACTGATGCTTTCCACTGGCACCCAGAAACATGCACGTCCTCTGGGAGTCCTCAGCTCAGACAGGTGGACTTGCCCTAAGACTAGCACCGGCCATCATCAGCTCAGAGGTAGATGAGCTGTGGTTAGAGATGGTTCTTCAAGTCCCTCATCTGTGATTCTGATACATAGACACACAGTCACAAGGAAAACCTGTTGTGGGTTGGTTACTACAGCCAGTAACATCTCTCCTTTCCTGCAAACAGTGCTGGCCAAACCCCCCGAAAAATGAGACATGTTTATAACAGCGAGTTACTGGATGTTTACTGCTCACAGTGCTGCAAAAAGATAAATCTTCTCAACGATTTGGAAGCCAGGCTGAAAAACTTGAAAGCAAACAGGTAAGCAGCCTATTGCACTGCTCTTGGCAATGCCCCCTTGACATGGGACTGGCTAATAGCAGGAGGAGGCGGAGAGCGAGCCCTCTCCGTTCCTGTATCCCATTCCAGCATACACGTGTTGTTCTGTACTGCACAACAGTAAGAAATTTAGACTTGGATATCTAGCCCAAACCAAAATTATGTTCTTCATCAGCTGTTAAATATTTTTCTGGTTTAAAGTGCAGACATCATTACTAAACTTAAATATTTTAACCAATGAGCTCTTTGATTGCAGAGTGAGAGTGGTATTTCAAGGAATTTTTCCCAGGAAGTGGGATCTGCTGTGCTGCTTAGTGCAGATCTACAGTTAGCTACTGCTTTCTCCAGGTGGGAAGGAGGGATCTCCAGATCCTTTGCCTAATGCACATAACCTTACATATGCCTCTCCTAAAGCTACTGGTCAGCAGAGGTACTTGGCTCCTGTGGGATTTTTTTGTGCTATCAAGGGAACTTGGAAAAATTATGAATCCTGTGGTAGAAGTTACTTTTGGAGTTCTTTGCAATTTCAGCTTTTTCCTTAGGTTTCTATCTCTGCCACTCCATCACTCCTACGCTGTGCTG
Source organism: Oreocharis arfaki (assembly GCA_013398015.1). NCBI lineage: Eukaryota > Metazoa > Chordata > Aves > Passeriformes > Paramythiidae > Oreocharis > Oreocharis arfaki. The sequence goes on from VZRR01005429.1 coordinate 413,155, forward strand.
AGCACTTGGAAAGTGCTTCCAACAATCACCTAGAGTTTTTGAAGGGAATTATGTGGTGGGATTTTAGCTCCCCCTAGAAACTGGATGTGGATCCTGCCTGTTGGCATAATCCTTGGGACAGAGCATGCTGCGCTGCTGCTCCTCTTGATGCACAGCGGTGTAGAACTTGTCATGAACAATGTTCCTGCCCGAGCAAGGAGGATGCCAGTATCCAGACCGTGACCAACCAGGGCTTTGGGAATTTTCCGAGGGAGGCTGGATATGCCTCCAAGATGACCACGAGCTGTGTCTGTGCACACAGATGTGATCCTCGTACCGAGAGATGCAGCAGGGTATTTTGATCTGGTTCCAGTGCTGTTGTCTGCAGCAAGAGGTGTTCATTTAGATAGCACCTGTCTCTGGCTGCACAAGGGAGCTGTAAAAATTGAAAGACCTCAGTTCCTGTGCTGAACTGGGAAGCGTTATGGGGAAGGATAAACTAACTGTTCATAAAATCATCTAAAAACTGCGAATCCAGAATAAATGTCCATCACTAACTTAATGTCCTTTTGTGGTGTTTCTAATGTTAGTTTTTCTCTGATTTATACTGACAAATCTCTGCTAAATATAACAGTATTTGCAAATTGACTTATTAATGATCACAGTAATTTGTGGTTTCACTCATCTTTGTGTTCTTAGTAACTGCAGCTTTTGATTCAGTTGTTAAAGAATATTGTTCACAGAATATTGATCATCATCTTTTGACTTCACTAAAAAAGTCAATATTATATTCCATTGTGCAATTAAAATTGAATCAAGTAAGTGTTTAATTCCTATATCATTCCTTCTGTATCCATGTAGCCCTAACAGGAAAATATCAAGCACAGCTTTTGGAAGGTAAGATTCTTCAAGTTTTCTATGAATATTTGTGGAATCAGCCATAACAATTCCATAAGTGGAAGTGGGAGATGGAAGTAGGAATAATTTTAGAAAAACAGAAATGTGCCAAGATAAATTTTTAAGGGAAGGGGCCTGTGTGTGGGTATGAATGTTGCAGAATATAGAAGCCCCTGCTAGTTTTGGAGCAGGCCCTGAACTGGAAAGAGTTCTGTTAAAAATATACATAGTTTTTGCTTCCTTGTCTCCAAATTTATTCATTTATACTGCTATTCCATCAGTCCAGCTACTGCTGCTTTAACCCTCATGATGCAGGCCTTGCTGCTGTTGCCACAATGTGAAGGAAAGCGAGAGCACCCCTTTAAAAAGGACATACAGAATTGTCATCTTCCTTTGACTGGGTGAACCAGCCCTGGGCTGGGGAGGGCTGTAAGGTGCAAGGATATTTTAGACAATCTCCAGTGTTACATATTCTGACATTATTCTGCAGTGGGAACTGCTTGAGATTTCTTTTTTCTGTTTTTTTTTAAGTTCTTACTGTATGAAATTTTCTAGCTTAAATGTACCAACCAATGTGCAATGGTGACCTTATTTTAAATTTCTAATAAGGCAAATACAATTCAGTGCATAGTGTGAATAAGACTTAAGTATTTTTTAAACTATGTTAATGCTAATGGCAGATCCTACCAAAAGTAACAAAGAACTCACTCCCTAGAACTAATGTCATTGACTGTACTCAGTATGACTTCATTTAGCTACCAGTCTCTTGTAAGACTTGTGCTTAAAGAGTTGTAATTGTCACTGAAATGATTGCACAGATTTTACCATTGGATGTTCAAAGTCTGAAGCCAGACTCTTTGTCCTCTCTCCTCATCAAGCAAAATAATTATCCTTCTGATCTTTCAGACAACTCTTCCACAACAGTAACTTCAGCAGCAGTAATGGCAGCACAGAAGACTTGTTCAGAGACAGTATAGACTCCTGTGATAATGATATCACTGAAAAGGTGAGAATCTCTGTGCCCTGTGAGTAATGTACCCAACCAAATCCTGCTGGAGCCCTGCATCAGGGGATGAAGATCTTGCTCAGAATTACCCATGATCTGAAGTAGGTTATTCAAAATGTCCTTGATGTTCCATTACTGTTAGAACTCTGCTTGGCAGTAATGCAAGAACTGTACAAGCACAGATCTAGGCCCAGTGTTAGGACTTCTTTATGGTGTATTTGCAGTGATCACCTTCAAAGAACATGCAGGGTCTGGGGAACTCAGAATTGTAGAGCTTAGTTTCACTGCTGGCTTTGCAGAGAAATATGCCCCCTTTAAAAATGATAGAGTAGCTAAATGCCAGTTAGGAACAGTGAAGGGGTGTTTGAGATTCAAACTCAGTTTTTTCCGCTTGCCCTTCCAGGTAACGTACCTAGAGAAGAAGGTGACAGAACTGGAGAATGATAGCCTGACAAATGGTGACCTGAAGAGCAAACTGAAACAAGAGAACACACAGCTGGTTCACAGGTGACGAAGCACAGAGCCAGGTCTCTTCACCATGTCAGAGCAAAGCTAAAGCACAGTTGCAGGGAATGGATATCTCTACCTGTAGATTATGACCAAATCTTCTTCCTTAATGCTGACAGATGAAATAAGGCTTCATCTGAGAAGTCCAGGTGGAATACGGCTGCCTTGCTGAATTTTCAGCAAGAAGAGGCCTCCAAACAAGTGTCTTTGACAGAGATGTTACTGACTTGTACAGAGAAAACTCTTCTGCTGTAAGAGAGATTACCCCTGGTGGTTGGGGTTTTTTCCTTGCCTGTAGCAAGAGCAGAAGGCTGAGTCTTAGTCCTAGCTTCTTGAAACAGAAGGAATAATAGATGAACTGACAGTATTTAATTCTGTGGTTTTTAGTAAACATGAGAGATACCAGGAGAGGTTAAATGCCAAGAGAGATGGTGAATTAGAATGAAATAAAGGCGTGGGCAGGAAAGAGAGAGGCAATGAATTTGCACATGTATAAGTACTTCTGAAGCTGTTACTGAAATGAGATCTGATTTCCTTAGAGTTCATGAGCTAGAGGAACTATTGAAAGATCAAGAAACATCAGCAGAACAGACCCTGGAAGAAGAGATAAAGAGACATAGAGAAGCTTACAGCAAGTATGAAAAAGAGAAAGGCACTGAAATTGAACTGCTAAATACAAGGTAACAAACATCTTGGTGCCACCTTGAACAGGGCACAAGGTCTTCTCTTCTTCACTTTTACTTTGCTTGTAAATGTAGGCTGTTCACCAGCAGACAGTGCACAGATGGTGGCAGGTTGGCAGCTCTGTAGAGTAGCTCTGCAGTCACATGTTTAATGCCCAAAAGCTTGGAGGATGCTTTACGTTAATGCTTTAATCCACGTGGCCCATGTAGACAGCTTAGCTGGATATTTGGCATGGATTCAAGGAGGGAATTGTGACCACTTGTTTTTTCCAGCTTATTTTTTTTCAGGTACCTCTTGTTGGGAGCACAAGAATCTGAGGGTCAGTGTAGTATTTTGGGCCCTAAAAACAAAGTAGCAAATGGCTCATGTTAAAAAGTGCTATGATTAGAAAGATTTTCCCTGTTTGGTCTTTCTATCAAGTGCAAGTGAGATGGGTTTTTAGAGCACACTATTTTGCATGTCTGCATTCTTGAAGAGGTATTTGCTGTAAGACTTTTGTTATTAACACAGGGTTCAGCAACTGGAAGAAGAAAATGGTGATCTGAAAAGCACTGTCACACGGCTGAAATCCCAAACGGAGAGATTAGATGAGGTAACAAAACTCCTGAGTCCTTGAGCAATTTAACAGCAGTTTATATAAGAGCCAACTCTTACAGTGCTTGGCCCAGCTTCTTAAATTTTCCTTCCTTAAACAAGGTTATTAATGGAATTGGAACATCGGTCACCTTTAGAGGCAGGAATGTCCTGAGACATGAGCCAGTTTACGACCAGCTGTGTCTATAGGCTCACATTGTGAAACTGAGGGCGTCTCCTGCACTTGCCCACCTGTTGTGAAGTTCCCCGTTTGTTCCAGGAGAGGCAGCGCATGTCAGATAGGTTGGAAGACACAAGTCTGCGACTGAAGGATGAGATGGATTTGTACAAGAGGATGATGGACAAGCTGCGGCAGAACAGGCTGGAATTCAACAAGGAGAGGGAAGCCACACAGGAGGTAAGTGTGAAGACGGATGCAAGACCAGGCAGTGACATCTCACCTGCGTGGAAGCCTAGCTGAGAAAGGGTGACAGGATGAACACTGAGAACACCACATCCAGTGAAGCTATTGCTGGATTGTGGTTCTGTGGGAAGGGTGCCCACAGAGCAATGAATGCTGCAAGAATACTTAATAAGTGGCAATCCCTGACCCAAAGGGTTTACAACTCTTTGAGAACTGTGTGCCCCAACATTTCCTATACTCTGTTTGCAAGGGAAATTATGCTTCTCGGGCATGAAGCTTAGCAGTCAGAACCATAGCCAGCTCTGGGGCAGTTTAGGGGACCTGTGCTTCCAAAGAAGAGTTAGAGAGGCTGTATTGTAGGACTGTGGCCTCAGCCAGGCTCAGGGAATGCTTTTGCCTGAGTACAGAGGGGGCTATTTGCAGGGAGGGCTGCACAGACAGGGACTGTTTGCTGCCCACAGCTCATCGAGGACCTGCGGAAGGAACTGGAGCACTTGCAGCTGTACAAGCTGGAATGTGAACGTCCTGGACGTGGGAGGAGCTCTTCCTCCAGCCTGAGTGAATTCAATGCCAAAACCAGAGAGGTGGAAATGGAGCATGAAATAAAACGGCTGAAGCAGGTGAGCAGGGAAGGGCCTCTTGATCCACATCAAATGTACAGGAATGCCTTGAAAAATGCCTATAACTGCAAGGCCAAGCACTCTGCCTTCAGATTTTGTCTCCCTCTTCTCACACAAGCACAAGAGCCACGTTACATCTGTGCAGGACTTCTTTGCACTGGTAATGTAAATTATGCCACAGGAAAACTCAGGCAGGGAGGCCTTGTTGCTGGAGGTAAGAGTTGCTGTCAGCTGGAAGCCTCGCTGTATGTCATCCTACCTACCTGTGATGTTAAAATACTATTTATTTTTTAATGAAACCTTGTAGGAAGAACTTAAAAAGCAATGTCTTTTCATCCTTAAATAGGAGAATCAGAAACTTCGTGACCAAAATGATGATCTTAATGGACAGATTCTGAGTCTCAGTCTTTATGAAGCTAAAAACCTCTTTGCAACACAAACAAAAGCCCAGTCACTGGCTGCCGAAATAGATTCTGCATCGAGAGATGAGGTAATGTGCTTTTCTAATCAGGTACTAGATCCAAGAATATGCAATTTTCAATTGTATAGTAATTTTCAATTGACAGTAATTAACTGTCAGGGTTGAACTGTCTGAAGTTGACAAATGAACAACAGAAAATTGTGCTTTGCTAGGAGTTCAAGGGTGTTAGCAGATTGCCTTAAATCTAACACTGTTTTGGTATCCTTATATTATAACTCTCACATTTTTCTCTCCAAAAGATTGGAATTATTAGAATCTCAGTGAACTGTTTTACATTTCTAACATCTCTTATCTTGCAGAGTAATGTGATAGTATGACATTAATTTCATACAAAAATGGCCATTGCTAGTTACTTAAATTTTTACTTTCTGTTCTAGATTTAGTTCTAAGTTACTTCAGTAACAAGCTCTCACTTAGATAGATATTTGAGCTATATATTCCGGGTAGCAGAGCTGAATTCTTGGAGAAAGTAACTTGTGTGTAAATAATAACTTGATAATGCTTTGAAAGATATTTTGGGAGACCCATTTGTATGTGAGTTGAGTCCAGCTGGTGTTGCTTCCTTTGAGCTCCAGGACAGATTGTGAGATCAGGCCGATGGATACATGAGAGCTCCCAGGGAAGAAGACGGGTTAGTGTTGAAAGAGATAAAAGGAGTTGTTTGTCCTTGATGCTCTGTCTCTTCCAGACAGAACTTCCCATTTCTTCATCAAGAAAAGTCCTGAGACAGAAAAGTCCTTTTTATCCAGTCTGTACTGGACTGACCTGATGGCCTTAGCTCCTGGGCAGGCCCTTGAAGTGAGGGCCCTTGAATTACACTTGAGAACCTAATTTCTTGCTGAACCAGAGCACTGTGAAGAAAGGCTGTTTAATGGCTGATCTCTAAGTAGGTAAAAGCAAACTGGCTTTTGCTGTTGCCAAGAAAAATCTGACTTTCTCCCTCTCAATCTCGTGGCTCTGGCTCATGCAAGGAATATCCAGCACTCCCACTTTAAAGGAGGCAAGTGCCTGAAAGCTGTGGCCCAGACTTAGTAAAACCTCACAGACCTGCACAAACTGTTCCCATTGAGCCATTTTCCCTGTATGATCAGGACAAAGGTAAGAATCTGCGGATTCAGGGTGGGACTTCTGTGAAGTCTTATGAAAATGCACAGGCAAATAACATGAGCTTTAGGAGGATATGGGGCTCTGACACTCCTTGGCAGCTTTGTCAGTTTGGCATTAAACATTCAGAGATAAAAAGCAAAGCAGTCTTCTTCTTTGGAGAGGTTGAGGGGCCTTTTACAGCGCAAAAATCTGGTGAAACACGTGTATTTTATATAGAACATAGAATAGCAAGTGGGTTGTTCTTGTGGAGTACGTAGCAGTTGTTTTGGGGTTTTTTTTGTGAGTGTATGCACATGATCCAGAGGAAGCATGTATTTTTCCTGGTGCAAAACACTGAAATACTTGTTCTGTTCAGCAGCCTTTCATGGAAACACCTTTAGATTTCAGTAGTTATGAAAAAAAATGAGTATCATGAAGCTCTTGCTCTGAGATGAAGCAGTTCATCCATGGTATGGATGCAGGATGGATTGGCATGTTAGATGGGGAACTTGTTTCAAATGACCTGCCAAAAGATCTCTGGAGATGACTGTTCATGACCTTCTGTGATAGCAAAGATCTGTAACATACAGATTGTTTCTAATATGGATACAGGGAGCAGCTTGAGTTAGAAAACCTGTCACAAAAGGAATTGGTAATCCTGAGCAGGCACTGGTCTCTCTCCCGTCTCAATTTCATGCTATTACATAAACTACTGAGAATATTTCAGGAGTAACTCAGAAATGTTGTGTTTTAGCTCATGGAAGCCCTCAAAGAACAGGAAGAGATAAATTACAGATTGCGACAGTATATGGACAAGATAATTTTGGCAATCCTGGACCACAATCCATCTATCTTGGAAATAAAGAATTGAAGAGAATATGAGAAGGAAAAGCAGCAACTGCCTGGTATTTCTGCACATGCCACTGGATCTAAGCAGCACTCTGATACTGTAAATGAATCTATAAATATATATATATACACTAGGTGTGAGTGTGGGTGCGCGGGTGTGTTTATATAATGTTTGGTACACTGTTATTTGTCATTGAATTGGCTTGGTTAGACTTTTTCCATACACTTTCAATACCTGTGATGAGATGGATACTGTATATTAATGTAATAACAGTATAACTGGATCATGCTGTTTTAGATACTGGACAAAATGACTCTACCTCTAGTTGTAAAGGTAAAAAAAAGACAATGGAAACATATGGATGTGGCCCTAACTTTAGGAGCAAGAATTTTTTTCTTCGTTCTTCCAGGAACCACAAACCAATTGACATACCCAGGTTCAGTTCCTGACTGGTGCTGACTGTGTAATTTCCTATTTGATTTAGTTTTAGTACTTAAGTCACACATCAGATTAAAAAACAAAAACTTTACAAAAGCCAAACTTTGGGAAAAGACACAAAGGAAATGGGAAGAAGAGGAAAATACTGCAGAATTTTTGCTATTTATGAAAAATCACTATCCACTTGTTTGCCACTGTCAGCACAAAGTGTTTCTGATGTAAGATCACTTTGGAGCCTGCTTTGGGATGCTCTGAGGCTGCTCTTTAACGTGTGTGCATGTGTGTTTTTTATGCCAGGGTCCCTGTAGCATTCAGGCAAAGAGATTTTCAAATCTGTTCCCCTATTTTCAGGGGTATATCATGGGCCATTAAGATGAATTCTGGGATCCTGCCCCATCCCCTCAACCTGATTTTAAAGATTTCACTGAAGGAACACATTCCAGTTCTTACCAAAAAAAAGAAACGGGATGACAACAACAAAAAAATTTGCATGAAATATCTCACTTCAAGGGGAGTGACATGCTGGGTTGCTTTCCCACCCCAGACAGCTGCAGTCCTTTGAGAATGGCATTTTTGGGCAAGCTGTGCAGAGGAACGGCTGGTTCCTGGCGCAGCAGTGGAGGACAGTCTGACATGGAGTGGCTTTTACCTATAGGGCAGGAAAAAGAAAAGAGCTTGGTCCTGCAGGAGTTGCCAGTCCAGACTGAGCACACACATGCATATCTAAAGCTCTGAGCAGGGAACACATCCTGGTTTAGATGAGCCGTTGTGCAGATGCTTAACTTTAGGTGTGTGCTGCAACTGCTCTTGGAAGTCAGTGGGACATTAAGCTTTAAAGTTGAGCATATGCTTAAATGCTGCCTTAAATAGGGATGACTTCAACATGTGCCTGTGTTCTCCAGAGCTGGATCTATACTGTAGGGCTAGGACCTTTTTAATTAATAGTGTAGCTTATATAAGGAGCTTATGGAATTGATTGGGTAGTTGAATACTAAAAACAAATTTTATTCCATGCACTTTTTTTTAAAAGTAAAAGTTTCACACTTTTGATTCACACCAACTGGCACAGAAAAATGGGCCCGAGTATCTGGCTTTCCCCAGCGCATAGAGATGTTTCCTCTATTGAATACACATCCCAGAAGAACGTTACAGTAGCAATGACTGTGCTTTTCTGTGTATTTCTTGCTGTTGGCAGTGTCTTGCCCCTAGTACTCTCTTGATGTATCTTGGTGTGTATATGTGATGCATTTTTCCTGAATTTGAATACATAAAACTGTATTCAGTTATGATGTAAATATATATTTTTTTTCCTGCAATCTCTGTGCTCTTGCCTTCAGTGACGTGTTACTGGAGTGATGGCAAGCAGAGGATGTACTGAAATCAGGCTTTCTTGAAGGCAAGAAAATAAAAACAGTTTGTTTCTATGTATCTGCATTGGGCAGGTGTAAAGTAAGTGGAAAGAGAGAGGGACCAGAGGCATGACTGTGGGACACAACACGCCAGTGCACAAAGGTCTGCAGTGCTCTGGCAGAAATGGGACAGTCTGGTTCAAACAGTGACGTCTCAGGGCTGGGTTCCTGAGGCTCTGGGGTAATCTGGAGGAAGGGATTTAAAGACTCTTGCCACCTGGGAATGGTGTAAGATGTAACATTGCAGCAGCTTCTGTTTGTGCAGAAGTAGGTGGAACCCCATGGAAACCCCATACATTCGCCTTTCCCACTTGCTGCTGCTTCTGAATATGCTGCACAGAAGCGGGGAGAGGAGCAGTTCAGCCAGCTCAGTGCTTCCTGCTTGCAGGACTCCTCACTTGCACTTTAGTGATGCCATTTCCCTCTGCCTAGTGCTGTCTGTGGGTTGTGCCAGGGACTCTACTCTTTTTATAGGCCACCGAGAACTCTTCCACGCTCTCAGGGGGCTGTTGCTAACCTGCTGTGACAAGCAGGGCTGGGTGACCCAGCAGCCGTGCTTCTGGAGCTGACTGTGTTTGGGAAGTTGCACTGCTGTCCTGCTCTCGTCCAGTGCATTTCAGTAAGAGTGAAGCTGTTGCAGCTTAGACTGGTGACCGAATGTTTTTCCCTAATTATTTTTAAGTAAACTGGACTCAGCTTCAAAATTTTAATGATCTAAAGCCCATTCCCATTAGGGTGGAACATCAGCAAATGTTGAGGACTGTTTCACTGAAAGCTTAGCTCATGGATTTGAAAAGACGACACGACTATAGTGATAGCCAAGTTTTTGTGTAGATAATTATATGTAGGAGGTGAATAGTCACTAGTAGTGACAAATAGTCACTGAATCTGGCTGAAATCCCAAAAAGGATATTCTAGCCAAGGGTACCCAGCAGTGGAAATTTCTTAAAACTTGCAGGACTTCCTGTTCAGCTCTGTACCCAGCTGTGTTAGTATTTAGAAGCTCTTCCTTGCTCCAGTGTTTGCATTTGAAGAGATGCCTTACCACCATGTTGGTGGTGTTTGTAGCTGTGTTTTCCTTCTGCTCCTGTGGGGCCCTTGGTGTGGTACTGCCATCTGTTACTGTGGAAATCATATCCAGATACTTGCTGTGTTTGACAAATAATGTGAGCTGGAGGCGGGAGAGGCATTTCACTGACAGATATATTTTCCTCTAAGGTATCCACCTCTAAAAATACTAGTTAGCAATTGCATTCTTAGACAAACTACAGATATTAGACCAACTTGTCTTGCAACTCAAGCCCTGGAGAACCCAGAAAAGAAGTCATCATGTTTTATGACATGCAGGTAATTTGGTAATAAAGGATCCCTTGATGGCTCACTGGGGCAGGGAGAAGAGTAATCTGATATCAGTGTTGCAAAGAGTTCATATTTCAATCAAGTGTCAGACAGACACTGTGGCAAAACAGACAGGAGATGTTGCAGATAGGGAGGCACTAATTTTGGGGTCTGTTCTCTGATAAATTTTTTACTTCTTTGCTGTGGACATCCTTTATGTTGTTAGGCTGGCTAGGAAGGTACAGCCTGCCTCTGCCAGTGTTACTGTTGGTGGAACAAGGGCCTCCCTTCCCTGGGTGTAACTTCAGACACAGAAATGTGGTATCATCTCCTTCTAGCAATACACAAATGCAGTAAGCATTCCTGTGTCAAATGCATGGTTCTGTTTAATCCTTGGGGATGCAAACACAGTCCCAGGTACTGTATCTTGATCTGTTCCTTGGTTCATTTGACCTTAGATTCTGAAAAGCTAAATGATATTCTGGTCAAACCTGTTGAAAACCACTACAGGTATTTCTGTACAGTGAAAAAAAAAATACTGGCTTTTGGCTAGAAGCTGCCCTTGGTTAGGCTAGTCCCACACAAAGTACTGCAGAAAAATTACCTCTTTCAAAACTTGCACTTAAAGATTACCTTAAATGTAGTCTCTCAAGATTTTTCTAATATTGGCTGCTTCCCTCCAGAGTTGTCTTCAGCTGCTTCCTAGTTCTGATTTCAGAGTGCTGCTGATTCAAAACTGCTTTGACATCAAAAGAAGATTTTTCAGCTTTTTGAACAGCTTCTATTTAAGACTGAAGCTGTTTGAGAATTTGTCTTGTTTTGAAGTGCACCATTGACAAACTGTAACCATCCCATCTATTTTAAAAGAATTTTTAATATGCAAATATGTAGCAAGTTTCAAAAAAACCCAAACATCCAATGCATTTTTGTTGCCAACTTTCCTTTCATGGTCTTTGGGAAAAATTCAGGTATTTCTCAGCCAGCTCTATAGGGAGTTGAACACAGTATTATTGTTCTCAAAGATGTGTATCAACAAATATTTTGCTGTCTGAGTGCAGCAATGCTCCATTTACTTTGGTAGAACTGCATTGCTCTCCAGAGAGGATCTAGACCTACAATATTTAGGCTCCCTAATCTGGTTTGTAAATGAGGGCTTGGAAGCTGATATATAAACACACATTGTGGGCTGCTATACGAGGCACTGCTCAGTGGTCTGTGCATCATAGTGCCTGTGACTTGTGATGAGTCTAAGAACTAGAATTTACAAATAAAGTAATGCTTTTTTTACATTCTTTAATAGCAGTGAATATACAGTGGTTTTCTCTTAAAACAAATACTGTATGGTGTGGTCTGAGGGGTTTTTTTCCAAGGAAGGAAGTAAGTAGCAGCTGATCAAACACTTGCCAAATCAGTGGCTTGGCTTATACTGATTTAAGTGAAAACTTGACTCAGACTTTAACTGAGCAGTTCCTGGTGTAAGTAGCAATGCTCATATTCTTGTCAAGTCATTTGTTACTCAAGAAACATTGTCAAGAAGTCATGACAGGTGATGTAACACAGCCGGTTGGTTTTAAAGGACATAGTTCCACAGTTCTGACATTTTGGCTTCAGTGCAGCTTCAGCTGCAAAGGCATCTCAGTATTTTTGAATTCAAAATATTGATCCTAGGAGCAGTTTGCTGTTGAAGCATGCATGGGTTTCTACTTAATGAAACTCTGCATGTACCTTTAGAGCTTGATGAGGATTGCAGTTGGTGTTGGGTCTGAATCCTGTCATCCTGCATAATGCACTGGGAGTTGCTCCAATGTACAAGAGAATCGTGTCTTTCTGGGACTCTTCCTCAGTGTTGACATTTACACTCTTGGTCTTGTCTCCAGCCACTGTCAGGTGTCTGTGTGCCTTGGGGCAGCACTTTGAGCAGATGGGAGGGATAAATTCAATATTCTTGGCTTCAGTGCAGCTTCAGCTGCCAAGGCAAGAATTTCAGTCCTGTCTTTACACCAGGCCAGTCCTGTCCTTGCCTTTTTTGTGGTCGTGAAAACTGTTTGTGTCCCATGTACATGACAAAACATTGTAGCTGATTCTCATGGTATACAAGCAGGTATCGCCTGAAGGCGATCCAGGTGAGGGATCCCTGGGATGTGCCTCAGTTCTGTACAGGTGTCCCACTGCACACTCTACTGACACACTCTGGGAGGCACAGCCTTGCAGCTCAGCATGGCCAGTACATCTCAGAGGTCACGGCAGCAGCCTTGTGAGGATCTGCAGGCAAAATCTGCAGGCAGGGCCACACTACCATAGGTTGCCACAGTGTGGAGCCAGCTGACAGGGCTCGTGGTGTTCTCTAAACCTGGGTTTCAGCTTGCTGTCTTCAGTCTGGGAGTTTTGTTCAACTGGTCAAACATACAATTGAGAGATTACTTTCTACTTAGACTTTAAACCTAAAGAAAACATTAACAAACATGGGCTTCTGCAGTGTAATTTGTGCACCTACCCCTGGAATGGAGGTGCTGTGAGTGGAGCAGCTGTTGACACCTGAGCTGTTGGCTTTGCCATCACTGTTCTGGGCAGTGACACCCTGGAAACCCCTTGGAGCCACTGTGCCCTGGTGAGGGGTGGCAGGTGACTGTTCTGCGGGACACACGGTCACTGTGCAGATGGTAAGGGGGGCTGCAGACACTCTTCCACCCAGTGATGATCTTACACTCCCCAGCATCAGCCCTGTTTTATTTACTGCCTTATCCATAGCTAAATTATTCTGACATTGGAGACAGGACATCAAAAGGGGAACCAAGAATTTAGCATCCTGTGAACACTTCAGTATGCTACAGGACAGTAAATGTTGCACTGATATATGTTTAAATACTGAGACATTTTGAGAATTACTGTAAAATCAATTGTGAGAGCCATTTGTTTTTCTCTGTTGCACAGACTAGTCACGTTTTTTGCATGGTTACATATTTTAGTACTTGTGCCTTTTACTTCTCTGTTGTGAGGATACATTTTATTTTCACATTTTATCATCTGGTTTTGGACACTTTTTATATACACTTTGATCATCTGTTTTCTTGTAATATACATGTGTATATATAAAATAGATCAGATTTGTATTCATGTGCCTCTGAGATGTAAAAAATACTCATTTTGTACAGGTTTTTTTAGAAGCACTAGGTCATGGTCCAAATTACATAGCAAATGAAATTTAACATAATTAGCAGTTCTTTGTCTTCTTTTAGGAATGTTGTGTCAGATGGTTGGTCTCGTGTAAGGCAATGTCACACACACTCTGCAGATTTATTGTTTTAGTATCGTTATGAGACCAATTCTATTCACTTGTTGGCTTCAGTTAATTCAAAATAATAAAACACTTAATTAAATGTTACAGTCATGACTTGGCGTTTATAGTTTTTATTTCCATTAAAGCCAATTTGCTTTTTTTATACTTGAAATGGACACCAGACCAAAACCTCATTTGAACACATTGCCCATTTCAGGTTAACTTCCATTCTGGGATTATTTTTGTGGGATCAGGCAAGTGATTTACTTTTCCCATTGAAATGGAAAGAGAAATAGCATTACCACTTCATAGACTCTCCATCTTAGAGTGCCTAAAATGCTTTAGTTACTCCTTCTCTTCCCTCCCTGGCTTCTGTGGTAGCGTTTCCTAAGGACAAACCCTGGATCTGCATGACTGGAGATCTTCCAGAGAGAGACTGGCTGTCTTGCTCTTCACTTTTTGGCAAATACTGAATAATCTCCTTCCCTTGGGGTTTGTAGCACAGCACTCTCCCACATGATTTGGGAAGCTATGTAGATGCATTGTGAGCCTGGACATCTGCCACTCTGGCAACCAGGGACCTGGTCCTAGAAGTGTCCTTCCCTCCCTCCAGCCTCTTCTCAAGCTGGTGGTTTCATTTCTGGAGTGTTAACCCTGCTCATCTGGTGAGATCCTCAAATCGTTCCCTCTCTCACACCTTGTGGTTTATCAATACCCCACTCACCAGCCCCCAGACACAGTGAGATAAGAAACTGTGGTAAGTCTCAAGGAAGAAATCATCAATATCCCCTAAATCTTCTAAAAAACAAAGTTTTGATCTATAAAAGAGTATGTTCAACTCCCACAGAGCAGAGTAAATAAGTAATTTTTTAAAATTGAATTTGGCACCCATTTCACTGAATATAGAGCTGCCTTAGAACCAAGGAGGTGGTTTTATGTTTTATTTCAAAGGCAGCTTGGTATGAAAATGAGCAAAGTTCACTTGCTCCATTCTTACTGAAAAAAAGCAGCTAGCAAGAGTGGCATATGACTATTTTTAATCTCATTCTGTAATTTATTATATCAGTGATGCCAGTACTATTGCAATGTGCCATTACACTATTTTCTCTGTATTTTCTTGAAATACTTTCTGGGGACAATAAAGCTGTCCTTGCTGATGTGGATCCTTCAGGTAGCTGTAATGTACAATCAGATATGTAAATAAATTATTTGCTTTCCCTGCATGACTAAAACATTGTCTGTGGTGGGTGACTGATTCAATGTCCCTCCTTACCTTCCTCCCTGGTCCACCTGTTTCTGTGCTTCATTTAAAGACAGATTGCCCAGTTCTGTTCTCATCTGTCCAAACACCAGCTTCATTAATTTTTGATAAGTTACACAAATGGCACCAGAGAAGGAGTTTGCTCAGTACATGCCTTACCTGACATCCTCAGCTGTGTTAAATTTCCAAGCCAAAGCTTCACAGGACCGACCCATTAATCCTTCCACCCACAGCAATGCCCTTCACAATTGATGGGAACTCCCACTGGGAGCTTTTTGGCACTGGCTCCAGCTTTTTAATGTAACTTAAATATAATTATTTACTGACCTATGTAGCTAATGAGCATCTGCTGTGGCTCCTTCCTTGAGGAGCAGTGAGCTGTTTCTGGGGAGGGCACATCCTGGAGCTGTGTCCACCAGGGATCTGGCACAGGGCACAGTCTGACCTGGCATGGCCAGCAGTGACCACCCCAGGGCATGTGCTGAGGGGAGTTTCACTAAAACCGAAGCTTCCTGGGGAGAGTCCTGAGGGAAAACTCTGCCATGGGTGGCTCCTGGGAGAGGCTGAGGCTCCCAGGTGTACCTGGAAGGGCCATCCTGGGAGCAGCACAGCAAGGTTTGTCCATGAGGGACGACAGTGCTGGGACACCTCTGGTCGTGATTGGAAGCCGGGACTTGTCACGGGTACCATGTGTGCAGACCAGAGGAGACCCTCAGCCTGATGTGGGCTCAGGCCAGGACTCACTACATCCCCATGGCCAGCGGAACAGGCTCTGCGTAAGGCGCAATGGTGGAAGACACACCCAGGGCCTGCATGACTGACAGCCTGAGGTATTTTTTTCTTTTAATCTCCTGTTTGAGCCACCAGACCTGCTGGCCTCCTCTCTGGGCTTTATTTTAACTGCTGGAGTCAAAAGAATGACAAGTGAGGAGCAGCTTAGGTTCCAGGCTGCTTTTTGCAAGATCTGTGTGGAGTGAGGGGAGTGCACCATGGTCCTGAGCTGGTGTCTGTGGGCACATTGCCCAGAAGAGGGGTCCATTGCTTTGGGAAAACGCTGCTGACAGAGGGGCAGACACTGTCAGCCCAGAGAAATGCTGGCTGCTCCTTACCCTGGGAAAAACGGAGCCTTTTTGTTATGTTGGGGACACTCCAGGGCGTCCCCTCAAGCAGCCACTGCAGTTTCCTGCCCTGTCCTACCTGCCCAGCAGCATCTCAGAAGAAAACCATCAGGGTTGGCCTGCGATTGCCAGCAAAGCCCAGCCTGACATAGCCACAGGGTACAGGTGGCTCAAGGATGTGTTTCCACAGGGGATTTAGTGGGTTTGAAGTTTGACTCCTGGAAAGCTGCTTGCTCCCATCCCCAGCCTGCACCTCAGGTGTCACTCGGGTCCTTGGGTGTTGGAAGTTAAGAGTTTTTCCTTTTGTTTTCTTTCTCTTAGATAATTTTCTCCCATTTTGTTGATAAGAGACAATAACGACCGGGTACTTAAGTGAGACAAAAGAAGTTTCCTCGGAAACTACTTTCTACTCTCTTACCTGAGGCTTTCTCGTGGAGGAGCAGAGATACCCTGAGAACTGAGTCTGGGAGGAAGGGCCTGGGGCAGCTGCCAGTCCTCTTGCTCTCGGCTTTGGAGGAGGACAGGGAGTTGCTGCTTACTGGGCGGGGGGGAATCGCTGCTGCTGCTGGAGCCCAGCCCAGTCCTGCTTCTTCTGCCGTGGGTGAGCCTTTGCTCCTGAGAGCAACCACTGAACTGGGACCTTATTAACACCCTACCTCACTAAAAAAGGACTTTCACCATCTGCTCGGGTGCCTCAGGGGAAAAACCTGAGATTCCCCAGCCCCCTCCCCCTCCAAGGGAGCCTCTCCCTGCTGTGTTCAGGAGCTGGGTGGTCGCTGCCCAGCCCTGCCATTTCTTTGCCACTGCTCCGGGATTTTTCCTACACTGTAACTCGCACCTGCTGGGACTCCCCGCGGTTCCAGCTACAGCTGCGGAATTCTGATACATCTCATTTACCACGCCGAGACTTTGCTCATCTCTGCCTTCCCAGCTTGCTACTCTGAGGCTCCTGTTACAGCTCCTTTTGCTATGCAGAGCGGGCACCGGGACCGGCTGTTCCTGGGGGCGCATAAAGGAAGCCCCTTCTCCATCCCTTCCGCGGGCTGCGCCGCCATTGCCGTGTGGAGGGAGACAGCTGACGCTCGCGCCACAGCGCCCCCTGCAGGCGCGGGGGAACCATCGCACCCGCCCTGCCCGGCCGGGAGCCACCAGCGCCCCTGCCGGCCGTGCCTGGAACTGCGCCAAAGGGGAAAGCGCCTGCAGCCAAGAGAGGCTGGCACTGGGGGTTCTGGTTCTGTTTGGTGTCACTGCCACTGTTGTTTTTTGTTTGCCTTGTTATACACACACATACTAGAAAAGAACTGTTATTCCTTTTCCCATATCTTTGCCTGAAAGCCCCATAATTTCAAAGTTATAATAATTTGAAGGGAAGGGGGTCATATTCTCCATTCCAAGGGAGGTTCCCGCCTTCCTGGGCAGACACCTGTCTTCCAAACCAAGACATTGGGGTAACAAAATGTGGCCATTTTGCACCTTTGTGAAAGATAGTGAAGGGTGTAAAGCCAGGGAACTAAGCCTGTGGCATATTATTTAAAATACAAAGCAGAGTCTGGGGTGGTAAAATCTCTGCCTCCAGCTGGTCTTGGAGCAAGGGAGAAAGGGAAAGAGAATTTTTAAAACACTTCACTAATCAGTTCAAGCCTTGCAGGGCAAATTTTCTCCTTTAAAAATTTTTTTGGTGGTCTTCAAGTGATCATACTGTACCAAACAGCTTTCATTTGACTGACAGTAGTCTCTAAACCTGGTGTACGTCTTTTACAGTATCATCCCATGAGGCTGTGAGGCAGCTTTTCTCACAGGGGGTACAGATACAGTATTCGGGGAATCAGAGCAAAGATACTGTATGAATAATCCATGCAGCAACGTACTTGTGTGTTATCTTCTCAGGCTTCCCTGTTCCCAGATACCTCCCAGCAATGAGATGTTGGATATTCAGATTTATAACAGCAAGCTCAAAGAAAACCCCCTACTGTGTATGCTAAACCACTTCACCAGAGAGACACGGAGCAGTTTTGTTCCCAAATCTCAGCAGCTCAGGCTAATGTGCTGTACTACTGACCTACTTGCAGAGCAGTTACTCACTGGTACACAAGAAAGACAGTGGGAAAGCAAATCACCTGTTAGTCTAGGGGCAGGAATCATCAACACTACGTATCACAACGTCTGTAATAGTTTCCAGCAAATTATGCTGTTTTTACTGGGCTGGGGAGACCCAAGACCCCTGGGTCATTTTACAACCAGGAATTAAAGCTTAGAACTCCTGGGAGGTGATTGTTGCCTTGCTCTGATCTTTTTGGGGGAAAAGTGGGTTTAGAGGCAGACAGAGGCTAAATGGGGCAGGAGCAGAGTAGGAAATAGATTGCAGGAGTTCTGACTCCTGAGAACTTGAGCAGTGACAAGGAGAGCTGTTACAAAGAGGAAATACATCCCATGGGAGCACCAAGGGAGTATATCAGCCACCTCCTGTAGTCTGGCAGCAGGCTCTGATCTCCTCAGGTTGTCTTGGCTAACATGTTTTCTTCAGCATAGCAGTCTCAAAGCCATGACTTTGATGTTTTCCCTTGCTCTGTTCACTGTTCTCGATGGCCCATGTTTCAACGTTGTCCTGAATCTCTGATGGTAGACTGGGATCTGGGGTATGTCACTCCACTCTAAATGTCTTCTGACACATGCAGTGCAGCAGGGACTCTCCTAGCTTGCATAACTCAGGGTAAAATTCATCATTAGAGCCAACTGCTTTTTGGATGCAAATAGAGGCTAGAGCTTATGACCAGTAAATTGAAGACCGTCCCAGATGTATAACCATAACTATTTGGGTTAATGGTGATTTTAAAACTACTTTGCAATGATAATAAGTTCAGAGCACGTTGTCTGGCATGGTGCTTAAATCTGAATTTCGCTTACACCGAGATCTTTGTGCCTTAGCAGATGGACGATGCAGTTTGTATTTTGATGTGATAGTGTGTAACAGGGGTTATGACTCAAGTACAATCTGTTGCTGAAAAGACAGAGAAGAGCTGGGCTGTGGCACCAACAGAGGTAATGGAACTCAGCTGCTGAAAGGCTGTGCTCGCTCTCTCCCGTTGTACTGGAGCAAATTGCTGCTTGTGCCTTGTGAAACACTCTCTCTCTTGGCCACCCTGTGGCTTTTCTTAACCGTGCTCAGGCTTTTATTTAAAACCTGCATGGTCACTGGGCAGGGCTGCTCTCAGCCCTTCAGGAATCCTCTGGTCAGCCTGAGCACTTGTCCTGCATGACAGAGAAATAATCTCCGACGAAGCCTGTCCTTTAGCTCTGGCTGTGCATAGCAATGAATGGGGGGATGCCCTGAAGAAAAGCAGGAGCAGCAGCAGAGGGGTTTGCTTTCATTCTTGGAAATACTGTGAAAATCTGGATTAAAGGTGCAGTCCTGAAGCCCCCTCTCAGTGGGCCCATTCCTGGGAGCAGCAGGGCCAGGCCATGGGCACAGCAGAACTTCCCTGCAACAGAAAACAGCCGGGCTCTTCCCATCACTCTGCCAGAGCTGGGGAGGGAGGAGGAGCCTTGCCAGGGCTGTCCTGTGCAGAGGGATGTGGTTCAACACTCGCTGCCTGAAATGCAAAGTCCAGGGCCGCAGAGGGTGCAGGACAGCTGCAAGTTCTGCAACCCCAACAGCTCCTGCCATCCTGCTGGTTTGGGGCTCTGAATATCACTGGGCTGCTGACTTCCCAAATGACTGTAGCCTCAAAAAGTAAACCTTACATTTTTTGATAGATTTGGTGCAGTATCTGTATAAAGATGTGAAAATGGGACCCTCAGGAAAGCAACTGTTCCTCTCTGGAATGAGTTGATGAGGCCTCACATGGTTGGTTTATTTGAGCACATTGCAAATGCAGGATGCATTCCTGTAACAAAGGTTGTATAACTCAGATCTGATTCAACAGACAGTGGGGATTGGTTACAAATTCATAGCATAAAGTAAAAATAGGGATTCTATTATGTTAGATTGGTTCTTACTGTGCCTGGATTTTTTTTTTTCATTTTGTTTGTTTGGTTTGGCATGTAGCTTTCAGGAGGAGTATGTAAGCCAGAAAAATACCAGATTACTTTCTGCTGCCCCACATTGGTTGAAAACTAGAAACCGGGATGAAAATTTTCTGTGCAAAGCTAAATAATGGTTCAGAACCACAGCCTTCAAATTCTTCCCTCCTGCCCTACAGCTAGTGGTGATAAAAATGAGAGCTGATTCATTTCTTGAGTTTTAACCAAGTGTTAGCCATAAGACAAAATATTTGGTAGCTGGAAACCCAAAGGAGGAAATATTAATAATGCAGTACTGTATTTATGATTTATGCTATTATGATTTGGCTATGTAAACAGAACATAATGGGTTTGGAGTAAAATGTGAAAATTCAGTTTGAATATCAGGAAACATAGACTGCCTGATACTGTCCCAAGGGAAGGGGTGGAAACGCCGCTGTTTGGCTCTCAGAGAGACAGGAGGCAGCGGGCGGCGGTGCCGGAGAGGAACTGCGCCGTCCCCCGGTGTGCCGTGCCCGGGGAGATGAGTCGCACCGGGCCGGTGCGGCTCGGCAGGAGCGAGCAGGGCTGGATCCTGCCCCGGGAGATCCTGCCGGGCCCCCGAACCGGGAGCAGGTGCCGGAGCACTGCCGAGCGACAGAGCTGGAGGTGCGAGCCTGGCAAGACTTCTCTCATTCCGAACAGCTGCTTTTTGTTTCCTAAGGCAGCCCTGTGATTTCTCAGTGATGCACCGCGTTCCTCTGCCGCGAGAAACACCGGGAAGAAGGAAAGCAAAGCTTCACCGGGAATTCCGCGGTGTCGCAGGAGCGGCGCTCGGAGACCCCGGAGACACGGCGCGGGTGGCGGCAGCGGGTAGGGCTTTCCGAGGAGTGCCGCTGCAGGGACACGGGGCAGGGGATGCCGAGCTCTGCAGGCGGGGCAGGGCCCGCCAGAGCTCCCATTCCCGGCGCTCCGCCCCGCGCCCGCACGTGCCCGCGGGAGCCCCCGCACGGCGCAGCCGCCCCGCCCCGCCTCGTTCGGTCCCCGCCCCGATCCGACCGCCCCGTCCCGCCCCGTCCCGCCGTCGGCAGCGCCCCGGGCCGCCCTCCCGGCCCGGCCTGTCCCTGTCCCTGTCCTGTCCCCTCCCGCCCCGGCCCGGCCCGCCCGCGCCGCTCGCTGCCTTCCACTGGCGGCGCGCAGATGCAGCCAGCCCGTCGGGCGCGGTGGCCAAGTGGTAAGGCGTCGGTCTCGTAAACCGAAGATCGCGGGTTCGAACCCCGTCCGTGCCTGCCGAGGCAGCGCGGTGCGCTGGCAACCCCGCCGCGGGGAGGCCGCGGACGCCGCCTCGTTTGCGGCTTATTTTTGCAGGCGGTGTCCGAGATCCGGCCCCGGAGCCCCGCGGCGGATCTGCAGATCCCGGGGGAAGTTCCACCGTGCGCCCGGCCGGGTGTCCCCGCCTCCCTCGTGTCTGTGCCGCAGAACGTGTTGGAAGCCCGCGGGTGGCATCCGTGCAGCCCGAGGGTGAGCATCCGCCGGGGCGCCGGCCCCGGTGTCCTCCAGCACCACAGGATGCAGAAACTCCCTTGCAGAGGACACTTCTCGGCGTTTTGCCTCAGGACCCGTGTCCTGAACGGGGTGAATCACAGCTAAAATTCAGCTGGTGTTTGTGCTGTGATCCTGCAGGGGAAGTGTTGGGTGCGCTCGAGTGTGAGGAATCCTCTTGCTGGTGTTTTCTCCACAGGTGCTGGTTTTGATGTACTTCTCACAGATAGACAGGCCGAATCCTGCAATAAGCAAATGCAGCTGTGAAAAGCTTAGTGCAGCTAAAATAATAGAATTGGTAAGGTTGGACAAGCCCTATAAGATCATCGAGTCCAAGCATTAACCCAGCGCTGCCGTTTTCACCGCTAAACTATGTCCGCAAGTGCCACATCCACATTTTTAACCCTTTCAGAGATGGCAATTCCACCACTTTTCAGGGCAGCCTGTTCCAATGTCTGACCACCCTTTCCGTGAGATCGTACCATTTGCACGAGAATTGACCCTGATTGCTTGTTTCTTAATCTATCAAT
The DNA here is from genome assembly GCA_013398015.1 of Oreocharis arfaki. Lineage (NCBI taxonomy): Eukaryota > Metazoa > Chordata > Aves > Passeriformes > Paramythiidae > Oreocharis > Oreocharis arfaki. Next base: position 435,174 of record VZRR01005429.1, read on the forward strand.
CTGTGTAAAGCGTGACACACGTGCGAGGGCATTTCTGCTGCCTCTGTATAACACCACTTTGGTTATTGCTGCTTTCAGGCAGCTTAAAATATGTAAAGAGTAGAGTCATTGTATTGCAAAAAAATAGCCAGATATCTAGGCAGAGCAGAGGAGCCTCTTCCAAACAACTTGCTGCTTTCTTTGATGCTTAAGAAAAAGCTGGCTTTGTTGTTTCCTGTGCCACACTTGGCCTGGACCTGACTGGGCAGGAGGCTGTTTGCCTTTCTCAGCAGGGGCTGGAAGTGTGTGTACATGAGGTGTTCAGGGAGGTCTGTACAAAATGGTTGTGCAGTATGTTATTAGCAAGCCACAAAAGAAGCCATAGTACATTTTGATGCAAAAACAGGAAATGCAGTTTAGAACTTGTTTGGAAAAATGTAGACACTATTTTACTTGCAAAATAGAGTGCTGTCAAAATCCCATCACCTTTGTTGGAGGTTTTTGAGGATGAAAGTTCCAGCTTTGAAAAACCCTATTTTGATTTTTTTTCCTCTACATCGTCTTACATCAGAATGTCAAACCAAAATGTTTCTACTGGTTCAAAAGCCATCTTGCAGCTTTTGCAGAGATTTTCAGAATTCTATGGGTTTGTTTCTGGTCAAAACCAGTTGAGAAACTGTGGTTCTCCCTGAAGCAGGTTTCCCATCCTGTAAACTCGAGCAGTCAGGTCCTGCCCAAACATGTGCCACGAACCCATGTTTGTGAACCAGGTATTTTAATAAAGCTCTGGCATTACTGGTCTCTGTGACCATAACACATCCAGGCTGTTCACCAGTTGCTTAACTTCAGTCTCTGCAGAACTGGAATATTCCCTTCTAGCTCCCAGGTGTCTGTGAGGAAGGTCCTTCACAGGCTCCGTGCTGAATTCCCAGGGAGAGGCCCACAGGAGAGGCTTGCCCCAGGATTGCTGTAGTGCATCTTCATTTCTGGAATGACAACACAACCAGATCCTTTCTGTTCAGGAGCAGGCAGTTCTGTGTGTGCCATCCTGCCGTTGTTGCTGTCTTCAGGGCATGGTTGTGTTGGGCAGGCCATGTGTTTGCTCACCTCCCAAATTCCCACCCCCTCTTCTTACTCACTCAGGCAATAAATTTGATTTTGGCTTTAATTAATAGCTAAAGTCCTGAAGTGCCAGCAAATGAGCTTCAATCAAGACATTTATGATCTGATCATAGCTGTGCTGGAGATGAGTTTGACTTGGGGTTTTTTGGTGGGTTGAGAAAAGAGTTGTTTATTTTGGACGCAAGTCCTGACTGAAAACATAAAAATTTTTAGGTGGCCCATTTGAGTTGCTTTAAGATCTTTGATTTTTTTCCCAGAAAATACTGAGCTGCCTGCCTCTGAATATAACACCTCTATGAAATGAGGAGCTATTAAATGAGGATTAAAATGAGGCCCCTTTTAATTACGTAATAAAAATATATTACAATTAATGTACTTAAAAGATGTGTTACTGCTGAAAATCTTGGCCGTATATAAATACAGAATTCCCTGACCTCTCTGGCTTGACAAACCAGTTATTCAGAATCCAGACATTTTCGTGACTGCTTTAAAATAAGTGCAAAAATGAATAAATTTTAGCAGTATTTCTTCTAAAATTTCAATTTTAGCACTATTTCTGATTTATGTATTTTGTGTATTTTTGAGAGGCTGACAGAAAATGTTTGCTTTTGAAAGCTAGGATGTGAATGAGGACTAAAAATAATGGGGGTTTTCAGGTTATAATAACATTTTCAGTGCTTTGCAACTCTCCTGAGTGTCTGTCGCATCCTCCCTCGGGTCAAACTTTAGCAACCAAAAGTGTTGGGAACCAGTGTGTTGGGAACATGGCAGGAGCTCTGTCTGAGTCAGAAATAGCAGTGAGATCATTGGAAAGCCTTGCTCGGACCTTGCTGTGTGGAGCCAGGCAGGGAAGGCTGGACAGACCCGCTTCTCCCATTAATAGTGTGTTGGATTGTTTTCCCACCTCTCCTGCCTTTTGGGTTATCCTTCCATGGGATGGCTGGCACCTTAAAAAAAAAAAAAAAAAAAAGGAGAGAGAAAAAAAAAATTAGTCACCCAAGCCCTGAAACCTTGACCTTGGAAAGAAAAGGCCTGTGCTGAGTTGTGCAAACAGAGCGTGGTGTGCCAGGGGTGACCAGGCTGAGCCAGCTGGGCCATGAGCCGGGCACAGCTCCCCTCCCATTGTGGGGGGCTGTCCCAGCAGCCCAGACCTGTCTTTGTGAGGTGAACAACAGGAGCAGGCTGGGAGGATGCTCCATGTCCTCAGTCCGAAACCACGACAACATTTCCTGCAGGGTGGACAGCTAAACATACAAAGTGTTTTATAAAGCTGCCACTGCCAGTGAGACCACCCCAAACTGGGCAGGAGGCAGTGAGCTCAGATGAGGCAGCAGAACAGTATTTGCAGCATTGTCTGAGTCCCAAATATATGGCAGAGTAAATTAACCCATGAGTAAATAAACACCAAACTGTGGAAATCTTTGCATGGCTACAGCAATGTGATTCCCATTTCCATTATGCCTGGAATTTAATGGACTGCTGAAGTTTGACCAAAAGGCATTTCTTGTGTCAAAATGAAAAATTACAGATCAAAAGGGTGACTTTGCAGACAAACATATCGATCTAAAGCCTGGGTGACACAGACTTCCTGGAAGAGAGCCCAGAAGCATGTCTGTGTTTAAAGTCAAATGGCTGTAGCCTTTTACCACTGATGAATAAAAAATGTTTTTGTCTGCATGCCGAAGGCTCCAGCAGAAACAGAAATTACTCGATTTGTTCTGCCAGAGAAGCAGGTACGTGTTTGTGAATAGTAATCCATTGAATGCTACAGAATTCAGTAATTTTAAAAATGACAGTGAGATAGGAAATAAGAATTATTTTTTTCTCCTTGAAAAGTCTGTTTATGGCACTGTAGGAAAGGCAGAGTGAGAATCCTTATCCTGTGTTCAAGGGGCAGAATTACTCATGTCCCCTTCTCCAGAAATATGAGGGGAGCAGTTGTGAAGTTCCCCCGTGAGGAACCCAGTTGTATTTTTGCTTTGGTACAGGAGTAGCAACTCTTACAGAGGTCCCCGAGGTTGCTACTGTCATCTGTAATTAGATATTAATGGACAGGTTAGGGTGTTCCTCCCTGACCAGGGTGGATGGAGGGCCCAGCACCAGCAATGCTGCTGCTCCTCTGAGAGCCAGGGGTACCAGTGGGAATGATGGCTGCAGGATTTTGTGAATGAGCTTCGAGGGCACCCAGGAGAGGGAGTGGGAGTCTTCACTGCCGTTCTGGTGTAGAGCAGCGCTCAGCTTCCCGCAGGAACCTGGGAAACAGATTTTAGATGAAAAAGTGGTGCTGAATAGCAGCTACTGCTTCTGGGGAGCCCAGAAAATGCCAGCTGACACTCCAGGCGGTGTGTTTCAAATGAGCTGCAACTATGCAGGGAGGGAGGAGCAAGAGGGATGGATGGGAGATTACTAATCCCTTCTTCGACGCCTGTTAAACCTCAGCGGTTCAGAGCCTGCTGCTCAGAGAACCCCTGCTCTTCTCCCTGCCTCCCTCTCAGGTACTTTCTCATGTTCCTGGCTGTAAACTATATGAAAAAAAATTAAAAAGAGGCTCAGAGCCTAAGCTTGGCAGGTTTGTGTGCAGGGTTCTCCTTATCTATGTGAGTACACTCTTGCCTTTACCACTGAGTGAAGTTCACTGCAGTGTGCAAGCTGTTGCAGGATGAAGAGCAGTAACATGAGCATAGCTTTTATTGTGATGATCTCTCTGTAAATTGGAAAAAAATTCTGTTTGAGCTGATGAAATGTTATGTTTGTAAATGCAGTGCCATGGGAGCAGAGTCAGGTGTTGGATTAATATAGCAATAGGACAAGAGGAAATGGCCTCAAGTTGCACCAGGGAGGGCTTAGATTGGATAGTAGGAAAAATTTCTTCACCAAAAGGATGCCAAGCCTTGGAACGAGCTGCCCAGGGAAGTGGTTGAGTCACCCTCCCTGAAGGGATTTAAAAGATATATTGCTTAGGGACACGGCTTAGTGGTGGACTTAACAGTGCTGGGTTAACGTTGGGCTCTGAAAGGTCTTTTCCACCCTAAGCAATTCTCTGAATCTCGTGGAGGGGAATTGTCTTTGCATTCTGCACAATACAGTTCCACAAGCCTGGTGATTACAGTGACAAAGCCAGACTCAGAGGCCAGCCTGAGACATCATGTCAGTGCAAAACTTTAGCAACAAACAGGACAAGAGGCAAAGGACACTGAAGCACAGGAGGTTCCATTTGAACATAAGGAAACTCTTTTCCAAGTGAGGGGGACTGATGCTGGAACCAGTTGTGAAGTCTTCATCCTTGGAGAAATTCGAAAGCCATCTGGACATAGCCCTGGGCAGCCTTCTTTAGGTGACCCTGCTTGAGCAGGAGGTGGGACCAGGTGACCTCGTAAGGTTCAGCCTCAGCTATTCTGTGAAACTCCTTTGCCTCTGAAGCTTTACTGTTTGCTGTGCCTGAAGGACATGGGGCCAAACCATCCCCTGCGCTAAGAGCAGTGGCTGCCTCAGAGGGTGCTCCCTAGGGCTGTGCCTTGCCTGCTCATTTGTGGCAGCGGTGCTTCAAACTGGTGCTGAGTTGGTACAATCACCCAAGTTAAAGAATTTAAACTGTATATGAATTCAAGGCAAGGACAGCCTAATATAGAATGTAATGTTTACTGTCTTCGAAGAAGCTGTAATAAACTTGGACGGGAAGCTTAAGTAAGAGATGGAGCAATCAGCCGGCCTTGCAAATATGTCAGAGGGTCCTTGGGAGCCTGAAACTTGTCTATGTTATTGCTGAGCATTGTGGCCATCAGCTGAACCCAGATGGTTACAAGAGTTCGATGGCATTGTGCAGTTTGCACTGTCACGGCCTTATTGGGACTGTGAGAATGATGCATCTGGATTGATTGTCAATCCTTGTCACTAATTTCACTGGGATTGTACCCAATTTTGAACACAAATTTCAACATAGGAAAAGGAAAGCAGGAGGTGTGTGAGGCTCTACTGGTGTAGCTGGGTTTAAAGCCTTATTTCATACTTCCAGAGTGTAGATAGGAGGACTAATACTTTGGCAGCATCTTTAATTTTAGGAAAGCAGTCCTGCAATCACTGTCCCCTCTCAGCAGTCACTGCAATGCCTCAGTGCCTGTGCAAGACCTGCACAGTGAGAAATGAGCTCCAAGCCTGAGCCTGGTTCCTTTGAGACTTGCTTGGGCTGAATTCCTGACTCCTGTCCTTTCGTCACTCTGGGCCCAACTGAAAGAGTACTTGTGAGCTACCAAATATAGAATGTGCACAGCCTATTTCACAACTGGAACTTGCAAATGCTGGAGTGGATTTCATGGACCGAAGTCCCCCAGGAAGGGAGCATTACAGTAAATAATGTTAGTGCGTTTGTTTAATCCCTGGGGATTGTGGAACGTAGGATTAAAGTGGGCTAAGGGGATTTCCCCATTGACAGCTGCTCCACAGTGCACACAGTTTTGGGGTTTTTTTTATTTAACTTGTTCAGGCCCAAAGAATTTAAACTGCATATGGCACTGACCATTATTTCCACATCTGGTTACACATATCTGTCTCCCCCAGTAATTGTCTTTAATAGACACAATTGGGGATGAGGTAGTTGTACTAAGAAGAGACAGAGCTCTGTGTTAGAACAGGAAACCATTATTTCTGAGCTTAATCATAGCTCATTAGTCCTGTGATTTTCTCCTTTTCCAATATATGCACACATGCTTTAAATACAAAGGCCCAATTTTTGGTAGGGCATTCCTCGTGTATGGATGATTTGCCAGAGGTTCTTTGCACAGGCAGAGCCTTGGCCAGTGAGGGGAGAACCAGAGCATGTCTGAGCAGTGACTGGAGGCTGCAGCTCACTGGTGTTATGTGGGTGCTCTGAGGTGAACCATCAGGTTCTAGTAAAGATCTCAGAGGAGGGACTGCAGTTTTCTATGCATCTTTAATGAATTTGGCTGCTCAGTGTTCCTACACAGGTACGTGGAGTCAGGCCAGCTCCTTGCAGTATGTAGTATTTGCAAATTTCTGAACTTCTAATCACAAACTTGCTATTCCTACTGTTCTGATTAAAAAAAAAAAAAAAAAGAAGAAGAAGAAGAAAGAAAATGAAAAGAAGAAAAAGAGAGAGAGATTTGAGCGTGGTTTCTGGCATGGATTCATATTCTCAGGTGAAGACCAGTGAATTTCATCCTGTGCAATCAGTGGATTTCAATTATTTCTATCATTACACTTGTGCTGAAATTTAACGTCTTTGACAATCCAGTCTCTTTCTCAACAAGGTCAGATGCCAAAATACCAAGCTGTTGGCTACAAGCCATTCTTGCTCACATGCTGCTTAGTGCCACACATGGAATTTAACAAGTCAATGGATCTACTGGCAGAGAAAGGTACTGCATAAGCACAGGCAGGATTGAGAAAGAGAGACTCAGATTAATGCATGTATTCAGCTGGACCAAGCAGCATCCTCCGGGTCCATGTCCCACTCAGCAGCAGGCAGGACAGTCTCCCTTCCACAGAAGATCTCTCTTGACTTTGGAGGTTTCACACCAGGCTTCCACTTTGTGAACACCTCTAAAGAAGCTACTCCATCTGGTTCGTGGCTCGTGAAAATGTTTTCATTTTTTCCAAAGAGTGCTATTTTCAGAAGTGATAGAATCTGTTGTTCCATAGTTATTGTTCTGGGGTATTGCTGGTCAAATGTTATTAATATATTAGCCTTTTGGCTGCCAAACAGCTTGAAACAAATTGGATATGTTTATTTTCAGAATTGTGTAAGTTGTGATGCTTTATAACTTGATATGCTTGTGATTACATCTGAATTGTATGTGAAGCTAATCCTCTTCCCAGCTCCCATCCAGGCAGGGGTGTACTCACGCATTCCCTGTGCATGGATTCTGCACACCGTGAAGGGCAGCCTGCAGGTGTTTGTGAAAGGAGATGAAGTCCTGGGACCTGACCTTCTCAGGTATGGAAGTACCTCCTGCCAAGTGAAGACTTGCCTGAAATATGCCTTATCCTGTTACTATCACAGGGCTGCCAGGGGCATCAGTGGAAGTGGGAACAGGTTGCCAGCAGCTGAGCACGTCCCGTGGGATCTGGCTCCCTGCAGAAGAGCTCCTGCTGGGCAAAAATATCGTGTGAAAGTCTTGCTCTGCTCTCATGAAAATTAAGAGGCGCTTCACATCAGTGCCAATGGGGGCCAGGTCAAGACAAGAGGCAACATGTTTTGAGGCTGCTGAAAATAGCAAATTAAGCAGTTGTTCAGGACATTGGAGAAGCAATGTGCCATCAGCTCAATTAGGGAGGAACTCCATTCCCTGGCTCGTGCTCTTCCTTCCATACACATTGTACATTATTTGCTGTGAATTTGTTGTTCTCAGAATTGTTCTGTGGGATTTTGAGACAGATCAAAAAGTATTCAAAAAAAGAAAAAAAATGAGAGTATGAAGTTGGCAGATGTAACTTGCATCCTGTAAGAGTAACAGTCTCTTATTTCCTGAAAGCTGTTGAGGCCTTTTCTTGTTCAACCTAAGTGATTTCTACAGCACCTATTCCTTTCACCAGAGAAAGGTTAGTGTCTTTTACAGCTTTTTGGGCAGTCTTAATTTCTGCCAGTACTCTCTGGGCATCATCTCTGCAGAACCATTCCAGATGGTCAAGAAATTCTTCATTTCTCTACCTTCTGCCAGAATGTCTGATTTTCAAAAGGCTCATAGAGCTCTGTCCCTCTTCCAACCTTTTTGCCCATGGTCCATGATTCACTTTGCATTCTACTATCAGTTTTAAACAACATGTTCCTTGGCTCTACATATTCATCAGGCTTCCAGCCAAGGAACATGTTCTTCTGTGTAGAGGATGGCTTCACGGTGTCGATCAAGAGCAGTTCCATGGCAGATCAGTTCAAGTTCTCTCTCTGGCATTCTCTCCACACAGGCCAGGTAGAGTCACTTGCCACATCCGTAACGATGCATACATGGGGCTGCCTTGTCTTCAGTATAGATACAAGAAAAAAATGTGGTGTAGATGACAGAGAGGTGCATTGGGTGCTGAACCCAAAGAATTTAAAGATGAGGCCTCTGGCTGTTAGCTTTGATTTTTTCATGCATGAGCACACAATTATATAATGCATGAACCCAAAATTACCACATACATGAAGGCACAATTCTGTCATGCATGGACACACTATTACCTCATGCATGAGCACACAATTATTTAATGCATGAACGCACAATTACCTCATGCATGAGCACATAATTATGTCACGCATGAGCACACAATTACATCACACATGAGCACACAATTATATAATGCACGAGCACAGAATTCTTCCCAAAAGAAGCTAAAAACTTTTCGGGTCCTTGTGGCATTTTCTTAAAACAACTCAGTGTATTGTGATGAAACTACACAATCCATCTATACACAATACAGCTGTGCTTTGTGCCCAGGTTTTCTTGGCCATACAGGTGTACTCACCCAGCTATAGTGGAGATATAAATGAAGAGACTTGGGACACATGGAAGGGTAGAGTATGTCCTCTGACATCCCTGTGATACAGACAAAGGTGTCCGTGTCCACTTCAAGGTGTGCAGGGGAAGGCTGGACATATAGGAAGCAGGGCAGGGAGCTGTGCATGGTGATGTGCAGGAAGATGTGCGAGGAGTGTGCAGGGAGCACGCAGGGAAACAGTGTGCGGGAAGCAGTGAAGGGATATGTGCAGGGAAATGTGTGGGGAGATATGCAGAGAGCAGTGTAGGGAGGTGCCGGCTGCGAGCATCCTCGGTGCGTGCGGGGTGCGGAGCGAGTGTCGCCGCCGGGCGATGCCGGGGTGGCCGCACGGTCTGTCCGCGGGGTTTAGCCGCAGGGTGTGGCTGCAGGGTCTGGCCGCAGGGTTTGTCCCCCCGGTCCCGGCTCGACCCTCGCCCCGCGCAGCGCAGCGCCGGGAGCGGCCGGCAGGGGGCGCGCCGCCCCCTCGGTGCGCGGGGCCGCGGGGCTGCCCCGGCGGGAGGAGCGCGGGGAAGGGCGGGAGCGNCGCCGGAGCCGCCGGGCCGGGCTGCGGCGGGAGCTGCCCGGCGCAGGGGGGGGGACTGGCCGCTTCCTTAAACGGCGCGGGAGCGGCGGAGCGAGCCCGCACCGCCCCGGTACGCCGGACCGCGCCGACCCTCCTGGGACGCGGCCGCAACACGTGGAGCGAACTTTTGAGGGACGCGTGTCTGCGCCGGACGGGAGCCCCGCCGCCCGGGACCGCAACGCTGCACGGAGCAGCTCGTCTCTCTCCGGTTTGCTGGCTTTGGGTGCTGGATTTTGGCTTTTTTTTTATTAATGTTTTTTTCTTCTGCTTTTGGGGGGTTTTGGTATTTTTCCCCTCTTTCCTCTACTTCTCTGGTGCTCTTGTGTCGAGACACTTCAATCTCGCTGGGGCAAACGCAGCGTTTGAAAAGCCGAGAGAAATGTTGCAACGTCCCTTGTGGCAACGCATTTTATTTATTTATTTATATTTTTGCCTTTTGCAAGGGCATTGAGGACGGGTAGGAAAAAACCCACCGTGATCAATACCGGCTTAAATACCCATCTGCGAGCCACTGGGCTGCGGGAGGCAGGAGAGGGGAGCGCGGCCGCCTGCCTGCCCGCCGCTGCTCCCCGCTCGGCTGTAGCTCAGCCCCGAGCCCTTCCCGTGCGGAATCCCCAGGACCTGCAGATCTGGGCGGGGAGGCAGCCGCGGGGGCCCGATCCCCATTCCCGTGCCCCCCCTACTCAGAGCAGGTAACCGAGGGGCTCAAAATTTTTTGTCCATTCGGTGTTTTCGCTCCCGCCTCTCCGTGCACGAAGTTCCCGCAGGAGCGGGAGCGGGAGCGGGGTCGGCGGTGTCGAGTCACGATGGGCGTCGGGGCCCGGCCCGAGGTGCGGGGCTAGCTCCGGGAGCCGGACCGGGACAGCTCTCAAGTTCGGGGAGGGGGCAGTGAGGATTGCTGCCTCCCCCGGCCGGGGGAATGATCCTGCTCCGGCAGGGTCCCCGGGGCGGGGGCTCTGCATTGGCGGTGGGCACCGGCCAGAAAAAGGGGTTCAATTAAAGATAGCGGTGAGCAGTGGTCGCCTGCGCCTGATGGGCGAGCTGAGGGCTGGGTCTTTGCGGGCGAGATGAGAGGTTCGTGTCTTCAACTGGCCTACAAAGTCCCNGACCCGTAAGTGCGTTTTGTATTCTTCCACCTTGTAAAGGGCCTGAAATGTGCGCGTCCTACCGGTGCTGGCGGCCATCCCCACGGCTTCGCGGCGGCCCGAACTGGCTCTGCCCGGCCCTGCCTTGGTGCGGAGCGAGCGCTCGGTTTCGCTCCCGCAAGACCATGTGCATCCTTCCCCCCGCTTTCACTTTCAGAAAACACATCTGTTTTAT